>DWHP01004373.1:0-12625 GCA_018247895.1 Parnassius honrathi
AAATGCACGGTCCGCACCGGTGAAACGCTCCATGGCGACTGAATTCCCAGAAACCGTCGGTACTCCCCCCGCACCGCACGCGCCACTCATGCGCGCCTTTTGTATTTTATTCGAAATTTACATTTCTAACGACTTATGGGCCACCTTGTATTACATAGTACAGTATTACAGAATGGAAAACGATAACAGACTAGAATTTACGTGGTAAAACCATGCTGCAGCTATATTTAGGCTGTAGCAAGAAGAGGTCGGCTCGACCTGGGATAATAGCAGCTCAATGCTTGTGTTTCGTATAGTGAGTGTAGACATGCCATCTTAGTCCTCAGAGCTCAGGGGTGACAACGCATCTACATATATCTATGAACCACAGTATCCATTTACCATCAGGTGGAATGTGTGCTCGTTTGTCTCCTTTATTGTGTAAAAAAAGTTGCCACACTCCATAAGCAAGTGCACATCAAGCCTATCGCAACTTCCACAATTAGGAGATTAGACAATTTTCATCACAAATAGAAGCCTCTTCGTTGAAATGTGTCCATATCTTAATCTAAACGCGATGTTCGTAGCTATCAATGTCTCATCGGTCTATAATCCTTAATTTGCAAACTGTGCAGTTAGTTACCTCCCTCCATGCACAACTAATCACAGGATTTCCAGGTTATTGGCTCTCGCTGCAACGTCCTCTTATCTCGAGCTCGGGTTGTTTGTTTGCGAAATGCTGTTCTTATCAGCGATTTTAGTGTGAACTTTATAGTTCCCCAGTCATAAGGAGCAGCTGTGTTGTAAAAACTTTTGTGATTAAGGAAATTAAACGCTTGTGTCGAGCAATATTAAATGTAGTGATGAAACGATTCGGATTACTTTCACATTTCACGTTTAGTAATATTCATTAGTAATATCATATATATTAGTAATATCATTGCGACTAGCGATTATTTATGATTTTTTTTATTTTCAAAGGATTTCAATTCCTAATGTATAGCAAAAATACCATTCAATCTAACCATTGGCCGTAGCGTCGGAGAGGTTATTTTCTACCGCTGAATTAATTCACACTGAAAAAAGGAAAAGATGACGCCTGAATAGCTAGAAATGTTATGTTTTATTAATAAAATATTGTAACTCCTTATAGGAGACAACTTCTTCTCGTATGAAGAATGATCCCACTACGAATTATGGCATAATTTAATGAAATATTTGTCGAATTATTCTATTCTATATTCTATATATTCTATAGTCTATAGGTTACAATAGCGATATTAGTTTTACCGCATTTAGCGGGAATACTGAGAAATTAACAATTAAATATGAATATCACAATAACCGCTCAACAGTCAACACATCCATCCCGGCTATATGTCAAAAATCTATTATCATCCATTGCGGCGATTCGATTCCGCCATTTTCCGCCCTTTTTCTCATATACTTTACTATTATACTTCACTTTCAGCACTAATGTTGAAATAATATATAAATTTAGATGAAACACGTTTATTATATTTTATTTTACAAACCATAACATTTCTTTAAATATATGGGACATTTAAAGAAAACACAAAATTAAATAAATTATTTCTCAATGGTTGCAACGTATAAGAAATGACGTCATTTAGAAAGATATTGTTGAGGGGGATAAACTAAAAGCGATTGTCTAGTGGTTTTCACCGGTATTATAAGTTCAAATAGTGCAATGTTCAGTAATTAATAGTGTAAAACAAAATTGTAGGTAATTCAGCATTTATGGGTACTTTAAGATTGATGGAAAATTTTTACTAGTTCCGGAAAAACAAAGTACAAAGTAGACAAACAAACGTGTTGTGGAAACTATTTTTATATGTATTGATTGTTTAGTCAGTATTAATCCCAAACACCATTACAGTAATTAAATAAATATAATCAAAGCCAAGGTGGCTAAGGAATAATATGTCCACTTGAAATATTATCTATACACGCTATGTGATGAGGATGATGAGTAAATAAATACAAAAAAGCAGCAACGTGACGAACGTCAATGACATACCTGTACCCGGAAGTCAATAAAAAAATAGGGGTATTAAATACGTTTTGATCCACGGTCACTGAACCATATTATATGATATTAGCTTTTAGAAATAGGATTAAAAACAAGTTTTTAGTGGTCTCCCTTTTTAGAAATAAATATACATATAATAAACAAATACATAATATATAAATAAGTTATCGTTTTCAAAGAAATTCATTTCTTACACAAACTGCAAATAATGTTTCGTTACACGCATGTTTTCTTTTTCATATTTCATTAGCCAGAACACGAATATCAAAACAATTCTCTTTTTTCAGATTTCGTGATACTGGTTAGATTTTCATAAAATCTTTAGGCCGTTTACAATAATAAATTGGTATCTGTTTTATGTGTAATATCATTAAGTTACGTTAAAATTTCTAGTGGGCACAAACATAGAGGTACTACGCTAGTAATATATAGTTCGATGGGCACAAAGACGATTGTTTCCTTTTCCTCAGCAAACATTATTTGCAGCAAATATTTCATCGATAATAGTGTATTTTATTTCAAATCTTAATCGTTTCGTCACTAATAGAATGTTAGTTTTCTTTATAAAGTTTTCAGTTTTTACGAAATGTAAGAAAACGCACAAGGTAGATGAGATCTACGGCGTCGTAGTTCTACCGGACGTTTGTCTATATTATTTCTATTATTACCTTATAATCGCAAGTAATTAACAATTAAAACAACTAAGCGCGTGGAGCTTTTCTTTAACGGTATTAAATAAATGAACAACATACAAAAATCTGACAGCGCAATACGTCATTCCTAGAACGTTCGGAAACTAACAATTTCTGCATCCGACACATTCGGATTTCAGGTAACAATTAAAAATCGATGTTAATTTAAGATATGCTTAATGTTGCGCTCTCCCCCTTCACTAAATAAAAATGGAAAGAGAAAGGTATATAGATAAGACTTAAGTAAGAAATGATCAAATATTATCAGGTCGTAAGTCTTAACACGTACTGAACGTGTGCGGCAATTTCTTAGTAATTCTTAGAAATGAGAGAAAGCAAGCCTATACCTAACAGAACTGTTTAGTTACGTACATATGAGTCAACCTATGCATTAAATAGTCCAAGCCACGTATTGATACGACTAAAAATATATTAGTATTGATACATTTTGTATTTAGTTATATTTCACGCTGTTTACCTGATGGTAATTGGATGCTGTGGCTTATAAACATCTACATCTATCATCGAATGAGCATTAAAATGCAAATGCGTTATGATTAATTTGGACAAAGATACATTCTACACTCATCATAAGACCCGAAAGACATTCTGTAAGACAGTGGTCTAACCCCGGTCAAGCTGACCGATGCGGTGTATCCGAATGCAAAATACCATCGGTATTAGAAATCGCAATAAGCGATATATGTACATGAATCTCGATTGTTTTATATTGTGGGGTTCCGTCACCAATGGAAACTATGCGGCAAGGAGTACATCCGCCCGCAGACTTAGCGTTGATTCAATTATTGCGGTTATACGATATTGGGGAAGTCCTATTTATTTTAATACTAGCGACCCGCCTTGGCTACGCCGGGGTAAGATATATTAATTATTTTTGGTTTTACGCTCTCGCAGAATACCAGCGTAAAATACTTAGCTTAATGCTGCTGTGTTGACAAACAACTCATCTGCATTTTGATTCGTAATCGGGGATAGATGTAGACATCTAAGGGCCACAGCAAACACCATCAGGTGGACTCCGTGCGTTTATCACCCTATCCCAAAAAATACTTTACGAACAATCGTTCCCGGTAGCGCTGTTTATCTGTTCATAAAGTCATCACAATTATACGTTCAGCCATGCCGAATATTAGCCAAGACAAACTGACAGACAAAACTTTATAGAATTGTTGTTTATGTCTGAATATCATGCAAACATACCCCCCGTACAAGGCAGTTATTAGCTATTACAGATGGGCTACAACTTTATTTATTATGTATAGATACAATATTTGTATGATGTTTTGTTATTTGGTGGAATAAAATATTAATGAATCGAATAAACTTTCAAATATATTTACATCGCACAGATATCAAGTAGTGTAGGGCTTGCTCAATCAGTCTATAACCGTAGCCGTCATGTGATGAAAGTAAACGTTGTCATTTCCGTACTTTCGGGAAGTACCACTTCACTTAGTCGACTTACGCGCACAATTATTCTTTCGAGTGGTATAACCTGTTTTATTCCAGCTTATTAATATATTACCCGTGCAGTGGCGGTGTGAGAATATCCGCTGCCCTATTTCGTGCCGTGGGTGTCCTAAGAGACGCCTGAGGGTAAATGGACCAGGTGATGGGCTGATGGGCAGCAGCATCTTGCTTCCGCTTGCCAAGTGTTGTAACTGTGGCAAAATACCCTCATGAGGTAATCTATGAGAGAGGCCAGCGCCTGCCTGCGATGCACTTTTATACTCGTAGTCTGTAATGGAATATATTACCCGATTGAATGTAACTTGTATAAATTGCATGTTAGCGTTCGTGCGAGCCGGAGTTGCTTAGTTTATTTAACGAGCGTATTATTTATATACACTTGAGAGCGATAAAATCGCACACCTTGATTTTATTTATTAAGGCCGTTTTTTTTCATGAATGTGAAAACATGTCTTTAAAAAAAATACACTAATTGAAAGTTTACTTTACCTTTCTAATGATATCAAATGCAGTGTAAAACATACCCATTAGGGATAAAATATACCCACAAGAGATTTTAGGACACGAAACCCAACATAAGGGTAAAATTACTCAATTTCCCTGAAAGAATGAAAATCAAACTCAAAATTCTTGATCAAATTATTTATTAATATGGTGTATTCCCTCCCCTAGCCATAATTAGAGCTCTTAATCGGTTTTTAATGGCGCATATTAATTTCATCATGAAATCTTCTGGTATAGCGTTCTACTCCTCTTCAATTGTAAGTTGAAGCTCTTGGAGGCGCGTAGGAGCAAAGCTTCTTGCTCAATCTCTTCTTTTTAGCTCATCCCAGACATCAGATGCTCAATCATCTAATGGAGCACGTCTGGGATGAGTTAAAATATAATATAAAAAGCAATAAAGTGGCCAGCTCGTAGTCCTGACCTCGATCTTGAGGTCAGAACTACGAGCTGGCGGGCTGATTTCAACGCCTTCCATGTAGTCGCAAACTGTTCAAGCGGCATGCGGTCTTTTTTTATAGGAAAAGTACGTAAGATAGTCCACCTGATGGTAAGCGGTTGGTGTGGCCCATAGACATCTACATCTATCCTCTTTTGGGAATCAAAATGCAGATGCGTTGTCACCCGTGAGGACTAAGATGGAATGCCTCATTTCCAGTAAAAAAGGTCTCCGGTTCTCTACACTCACCATACGAATTACAGCAGCATTAAGCTGCTATTTGACGCTAGTATTGAGCTGACGTATGGTCTGGCGCTGTCGTGTATTAAGAGAAAATCTTCTCCCCTAAGCCACGCAAGCGACCACTTGTTCTCCGAGCACTTCTTCGACGTATCATGCAGCCGTCAACTCTCTCGATCTCGACCCGGTATTCGCCCCGGTGATGAATACGTGATGAATATGTCAGTTTTAATGCACAATATTATGCCACCCCAAAACATACACGATCCACCTCCAAAAGCCACACGTTCGCTCTAGCAGCATTGTGAGAATCGCTCTGATGACCATCTGTAGACTTTGGAGCGTCCATCATGACCATGTAATGTCTTTCTGCACTCATCAGAGAACATAACAGACCGCCATTGATCATACGTCAAAATCGCAAATTTCCCTGGCAAATTATAGACAGGCATCTTGGTGAGCTGTGGTCAATTTGGGACCATTTGCTAGGCGATGTGAAGTCAGTCCTTCTAACTGTCCACCAACATAATATACTGACATTGCAAACTTCTTGAAGCTGTTGTCCCAGTTCAACCGTCTTCAGTTGCTGATTTCTCAAAGACCTTGTCACAAGAAAGCGGTCAACACGCTTTGATGTTTTGCGTCGCCGGCCAGATCCTGATTGCCGAATGTAGCCAGCGGACTCTTGGAACCTCTGGTATACACAACGAACAGAGTAGCATCTCAAATTTAAGTGTACAGTAATTTCACTTTGATTATGGCCAGCTTCGAGCAAGGCAATAACTTGAGCAGCTTCTGCGGGCGTGGTATCCGTATTTTTCCAGTAAATCGTATGCTTCCAATAGAGATGTTATCACGTTAACCTTCGGTATGCAACTGATTAAAAATCCTTAAAAGAATGACCGGTTATGGGTGGAAGAAGTGACAACGCAAACGTGTCAATTTGGGGAATTTGACTCACGGTTGTCTTTAATAAGTTACGTGAAAGTCAATGATTTTTATTTTGTGTCTTCGTAAAGCTTGTATGCTTTAATTTTGCCTAATGATTTTTTTTTTCTAAAAAATACTGGCAATGCTATAATCATTACTAATATTTCCTATAACCACTCATTGTAAGCTTAAATTGCTTGTGTTACGAATGGTTCACGCCAGTAGTCGAACGGTGGATTCGAACCCACGACTTTTTGAGTTCGCGGTCCGGACCCTGTCATTGTCGCTTGCACTCAATATCTTTAGATTTAAGAAAAAAATCAGTAATAAACCAAATTACAGGGGGTGTGCGATTTTATTGCTCTCAAATGTATATAATAAACTGTGTAAGAGATGACACGGGGAAACAAACCAGGAAATAGTCAGGAGTGTCTTAATCGTCGAGCGTCGAAATTTAAACTTATGCTTTAAAGTTTCTCTATAAATTTTTAAAAAGATATTTATTCGGTAAGTTTCCGCTTCGGTAAGCTAATATTATATAACACTATAATTAATAGAAATGAATTAGATTTATTAGCCAACTCAGCTAAAGCTGCAGCAATTAGCTTCATCGCCGATTTTCAGCTGGCACCATTTGATACCACCAAAAGTTTCATATCAGTCAGTGCGGATTTTTGTGAGGTTATTGTTGAATTTAAAAGAATACAGTGTTAACTAATTTATCGATTCTTTGAACAAAAAATACTGCTACAAACGGAATATATGCGATTGAACATTTTCGGTTTAAAAAGACAAGGAACGAACGACGAACATTCTAAGTTTGTTTTAAAACTATTTACGTAATGGAGATGGCAGATTATGCCAAACTTTGCTTGCAACGTGCTTAAAGCTCCTCGAAAAGCTGTTGTTTTATTGCTGGGAAATAAAATTAGTACTTTGCTTGTTTTTTTTTTTATATCCTAACTTTACTAGAATTTTCTCAAATGCTTTAATTGACCACACCTTCAGGTTAGTGAAGGGGCTCTGTAACTGATCTCTGATTAAACACATCTCTCTATTTAATAAGGAAAATAAAACTGGGGTATAATAAAACAAGTTGCAATAAAAATACCAATATGTTGTGATTATTCAATCATTACACATTATCTTGAGAATATAATTTATGACGAGCTTAAAAACTGCGCTCTATGGCTGTTATCGCGAGGATCTGTCTGCGGGCGCTATCCGATGACACGATAAGATATTAACAATATCTTGAAAGTATAAAACGTTTGTAATTGCAACACCGAAGCTAGTTGGATGAGTAGCCGTGCGCTAACTGGGCTACTGTGTGACAGTGCGACATGAGTACTTTGGAACATTGCGAGGGGTGAGTGTGCTTGAAATACACGCAACTAGTGACGCTATTTTAAAATTTAGTGTGTGTACACCTACACAACCGAGGTAGTTTTGATAAAATAAATTATGTACATTCTATAAACTACATGATAAACGCTAGAAACAAACACGCTAGTGATAACAGTTACTCGACTCCACGAAGCCGGTGATTTATTTATGGGGCATCATACACCTGTCGACTACTGTCTTTGGCACCCTGGGTTGACTGGGAAACAATGCCGAATGGCATTAAGTCCACCCTATGTACCCTTAGCTTTAAGGTGTTACATTTAAGATTTTTAAATAAATAAATAAGTCTTATCGCCAAGATTAATTTTTTTAGGAAAAAAATTATTAATGACATACACAAGGTGATTCATTTTAAGCTGTTTCTAAAATGATTTTTCAAATAAATATAAACTAAAGTCCCGCTGGGTTACTCACCGGTTCTTCCCGGGAATTTTTCCGAATTAGACGCACAACGAAAATAAAATACTTTCAAGAGGTGATAATGATATAGATTATCATAAACACCTCTTTTACATTTCATTTATGTCACACGTAAAATGTAAAAACGGCAACGGACGGTAACGCCAAAAGTGTTCACGTCCGGTATTTTTTCGTTCATTGCTTACAGCCTGTCAAAAGCCCACTGGTGAACATAAACCACACCCATAGATTACCTCGTATAGGTGGTACATTTGCCATAGTTGCCACGCGTAGCAGTCGGGTTGGCGACCGCAGTTTTTAATTGTTATTATTACGAAGACGCTGCTGCCCATCTCCTGGTTTGTTTCCCCTCTGTCGCCTCTTACGGGAGAATACCACAGCCACTGCACAGTTGGTCTGGTCTGGTCTGAAATCCTTTCTACAACGGCAGACGCCCATTTCTAGCAGTACTTTAATAGACGGATAAAGAACAAATTATAGTTCTTTTTATATCATAGGATAGGGTGACAGACAAGCACACAGTCCACCTGATGGTAAGTGGGTACTGTGGCCCATAGACATCTACATCCATCCTCGATTACAAATCGAAATGCGGATGCGTTGTCACCCGTGAGGACTAAGATGGAATGGCTCGTTTCTAGTAAAAAGGATCTCCAGTTCTCTACACTCACCATACGAAATACAGCAGCATTAAGCAACTATTTTACGCTGGTGTTCTGTGAGAGCGAATGGTTGTGTGAAGGCAAACACTTATAACATTAACAAGCGACCTAATGCTGACTTATTGCATTGGATAAACCGTTTGCTTGTGTTCGAACAAGTCAATTGACAAGTATTTAATGAATTCTGTTGGATATCTGGTTTCGCTTTAAATTATTCAAAAGATCTTATATATCTTAAGAAAATTTATGTTGAAGTATAATGAAATGAAGACGGAGTGCCAACTTTGTTTTTTGTGGCAATCTAAGGGCCTCCCCCAAGCAATTGACTTGTGTCGGTCTATAATGAGTACTTACTTTATTACAATACATTTAATTTTTGTAATAGTTGCTCCTGGTTCGGTGCCCGACTGGCAATTATTGCTGTTTTCCGTTTAAACAAACGTAAACGATGTGTATTGCCAGTGGAAACGAAATTTATTGTATTTGTATACATTTACATATAATATATTTACAATAAATACTACACAGTACATTGCATATACATGGCAATGGTATACATTAATTGAATTACGTTAAATGTTTTTTCGCAATTAATTTTTATTTAAAGTTTAAGCTCTATGCAATTTTAGTGAAAATTTAAATTAAAAATAAATGCTTTTTTCGATCGATTTCAAATTGTCAGTGATGTATCTACAAATAGGTAATTAAGTTAGCTTATCATTCAAGAACTTCGGGACCGTGATATAAGATAATATGAGAACTCTGTACTTTTCTATACCAATAGATTACATGTTGTTATCATCGTAGGAATAATCGATTAATCCATATGAAGTTAAGTTCCAAATGATAAGAAAATTGAACGATTTCACGATGTGCAAACGGTAAAATCAATAATCTTTTACTAAAGTGTAAAACCTTCACTGTAGTCTGTCCTCCTCTGGAACGCAGTCTGTCCTCTTCAAATTAGATCGGCTAATAATAATTTTGTATTCAACAAGAACGTTCGCGAACATTACTTAAATAAATTAGTAGAATAATCTCATTAGTAGTATTTATTTCTGCTTTTATATATTTATATAATATATGTAATTTATTATTTGGTGTATTAAATATATATATATCCACATTAGTTGAATTTACCGTTCGATTCATTTAGACACTGGTCTACCAGATGGCTAAATAAAGTATTATGAATGTTATCTAATTCCTAATTAATGATCTTAGTATTAGCTAATTGGTAGAATTCCTTTCTACGTAAGAGTCCGTCTGGATAAGTACTACTACCTCCTTACCTATTTCTGCACCGAATAGCAGTGCGAGCACTGCTTTGTTCCGGTCTGAAGGCTAACTAGGAAACCGGTATAATTACGGGCTGTGTGGAATTCAGTCAATAATTAGAATGTTTTTTTTAAACTGAAGTGACAAACGAAGTTACATTTCATCTGATGGTAATAAAACTGTAATTTTATACTATCGCGGTCCCCTCGTTTTTCTAGAAAATCGAAGAATCATCCGATTTCGATGTTTTTTTAAATCGCAGTTTTTACGGCGTATTTACGAAAAAAAATTTAAACTTATGTTGGTTTCAGAGCTTTAAATGTTCATGAAAACGCACTCACTCATTCACGTATAATTGTTGATAACTTTTTTACAAATAATCGAATAAAGTTGTTATTTTTTTTCCATAATCTACACAAAAAACGAACATTTAAAGAAAACATTGAAAAATGTTTATTAATTTTTTATTTTATTTATTTATTTTGTTCTTTATTGCACCAAAGATTTTGTACAAAAGGCGAGCTTAATGCTATAGGGCATTCTCTACCAGCTAACCTTAGCTTTTATTTTGGTGTTTTATTTGGGGCTCCCGGGGCTCCTACCTCTGAGTAGTTTATAAAAAATTAACCACGAAGGAGATGGCGGGGTCTATTCGCTCGCTCGCTTGACTCCTTCTAACCTTTTTTTATCATGGGGAAATCTTCATGGATACCTTCTGCTGCGAGGGCAACAGAAAGGCTATGCCGGACTCTTACCGGCCAAAATCGCACGGTGGTTACCATCAGCGTATATATGAGAGGTGCCGGGATCTTCGTTCGGAACGCAACCGGGGTCCCTCTCTCGCTTTGCTGTATTAGAAGCTCGTCCTGGGGGCAGTTCTTTCTGCCCCCAGCACCCTCGCAGTGTTATCAACATGTCTCGGGACCACAAGGAGGGCCATGACGAACGCCTTGGCGACATCGTCCCCGAGCAGGATCCACCCTCTCCCGATCCTGCTCAGCACCCTCCTTCTGGACCATAACGGATTCACAGAAAGTTGCTACGGCCCTCCACGCCAAATCCCTGCTCAGCATCGCCGACACGACTGCTGGCAGAGAGAAATTCTGACCGAACCGGTTTATCAGGACCGTTCGCTCCCGCTCCCATGCTGGACTTGTTGCCACCGTATGGGATGCAGAGTCCTGGTACTGTCCACCGCAGTGGAAACAGTTCGCCGTCGCTTCGCGTCCGATCTTACACAAATAAACACCGAATCACCCGTGCCCGGTTATTATCTGTGTAAGTCTGTAGGTGAGTCTTCCTGCTCGTCGATGCATCCAGGCTTCGAAGTGCGGCAGGATTTCTTCAACAACGCGTTTGCGCGCATAACGCTCTTCACAGAGACGAGCGCGCCACGTTGCGAATGCGTTAAGCCGTTCCTACCGCTTAACTCTTTCGAACACCTCATCCGGCTCACTCCCACCACCCCTCTGGCGGAAGACACGTGTCCGTTTGTACACCCTCGCATCCATGTCCGCCTGTATGTCAAGAGGTGGAAAGCGAGCCAGGACTGTCGCAGCCTCAAAGGATATCGTGCGGTATCTTCGTACGATCCGTATGGTCATCCTACGTTGCACGCTGTAGATTTTAGTTATACAGCGTCGGATGTCCAGCCTTTTTGCCCAAACAGGCGCCCCGTACAGAGCTACGGACCGTATTACTCCTACATAGAGGCGACGCACTTCTTCCCTTGGTCCCCCTTAATTGGGCATCAGTCTATGCATAGCACCCGCTACCCTTTCAATCCGGGGGACTAGGCGCTCGAAGTGTTCTTCGAAGCCCCATCGACTGTCCCGGTGGAGGCCCAAGTACTTCATGTATCGCCCCACTCTGACTTCAGACCCACGCGAACGCACGAGTCGGGTGGTTCCCCGCCACGTCATAGTTTATGGGACCATAGGGCCTCGGTCTTATGAGGCGCGATTTCTAATCCCAACTCGTGGATTTCAGCGACGACGACATCCGTCCTAAGCTCAGCGAGCTACTCCTCCTTCTAACCTAACCTGTCCGAGTCGTGATGCCCTAAGTCCCGAGCTCACTTCGTTTGATCTTACACAATAAAACACCAAAATATTAACTTTTATAATTATTTCGATTTTCTAGAGCGTTTATGTAACATTTAAAGTCACAAAACCATATAAAAATTTAAGTGAGATAAAAAATTTATAAACAAACATTTTTCAATGTTCTTTTTTTAAAATATTCGTTTCTTTGTGTAAATCAATACAATACAATACTCTTTATTGTACACCAACGAAACATAAATATAACAAATATTGAACAAACATTGAGGGAAAAACAAAGGGCGGTCTTATTGCTACGTAGCGATCTCTTCCAGACAACCCAGAAGAGGAAATTAATAAAAATAAAAATTAGATTAACGGGTAGAAAAAAATACAACTGTCATACTATAAAACGACAACATACTTAAGGTATATTAGTGACCATAACTAAGAGGAGGAAGAGAGAGGAGTTAAAGAGACAAATAGTGTTC
>DWHP01004374.1:0-12624 GCA_018247895.1 Parnassius honrathi
GTTCGATACTAGATGGCGCTGATGGTCTAAAGATCAAGATTGACATTTTCTGGAAAGATCTCCTCGCTCTGTTTCCCAACACTAGATGGCGCTAGGGGCATCAATTATAGCTTGCAACAATATGTACGAATGTATACAACGACTTATTAATCAAACACAAAAATCTGATTAATTTACTACCTCTCTAAAAAGGGTTACTTTCTGTGGTTTTGATTGCTTGATTACAGTACATTTACGTACAACATATTTTAATTTAATGTCAATGTATTGTTTAATGACATCCACATTGGTTTAAAAAAATAGTGAACATATTTACTCGTAATTGCGTAGGTACTTAAATAAATAACTGTCGAAGCTGGTTTTTAATCTCTTTAAAATAAGTGTAATATTACTTTACCAGCTTGCGCTGTCTACCCTTGCTATCAAAAATGTCCGAAGCACTAAAATGGATGAAACAAACGAAATTCCTGATGTTAGGCTCCCAGTTTTAGTATAACAACAGCCTTTCTATATTATAACAAACAAATTTTACAAATAATTTTAAAAAATACGTCCAATAACAGTTATACGCTAACTACATTTGATAAGGATATATGTTAACAAAAACGTTTAAAACAAATTATTATTTTCATTAGCGCTCTCTCACAAATATGCATCAAAAATTATTGTTATACTACTTTTTATTGTTACTACCAAATTTGCAAATCACGGCTTTTCGGAAGTCTGGATTTAGAAAAGTAAGTTAAGCGCATTTACCTTTGTTATGTACCTATTAAAAAGTTTCTCAAAACTTTTATTTTAGACATTGATCCATATAGGTTAGGATACAAAGGAAGTTCATTCTAATACTATTATTATATCATAACAGGGTATTTTACACCATGTAAAATAAAATCAAAAATTATATATTTATAATAGATTTTCACGAGTCACGAGTTGAACAACATGGCGGCTAGCGTTTTAAGCGTTTTAAAATTTAAAACGTTAACATTAAAAGTAATTTTTATAGCACTATTCGGTTTAAAAAAAAATATAAAAATTATAGTGGTTTATTATCACTCTAGGATTCATTTAAAACAATTTTTGAAAATGAGTAAAATACCCTATTAGATAGATGATAGACTTTATCGCATTTGCACAAAATTATTACAAGAACGGCAAACTTATGAACTACAAACGGTATTCTTTTTTTTAAATTTATTTATCAGATCAAAGAAAAATTACATTCAGATATAGGTTTAATTAATATCTAAAAAACCACAGAGGTTTGCCTTGATGCAAAATAATTAAATTGTGCTTTTGTACATAATTAAGTAAGCGAATTATGTACAAAAGCACAGTCTAATTCAGTAGTTAGGTATATGAGTAGGTAGAAGGTATAACAAGAATATAAAGATTAAAAAGGTAAGTTAAGAACTTAGTTAAAGTCAGAAGTAGCAAGGTAGAAGTAAGAGCTAGGCAGGTAGTATATTATTATTAAGTAGATATAGTATGTAATTATAATTTGGATAGGAAATAGTTTTTGAGTTTAGTTTTAACGTTTTGTTGTGATAATTTTTCGCGTACATCGAAAGGTAAGATATTTATTAAATGCGGCACCTGACAAGCAGCCGTCCGTTGTCCGTACACATTATTAGCAGTGATGTGTCGGAGTCGGTTTTGTGTCATAGCGCGCGTACGTACTGGATGCTATATATGATTTTAAACTGCCGCAAAATAAATATTGTTTTAATAACATGAATTTAATTTGGTCGTAAACTAAGATTATACAATGTTTAAAAATTACATTTTCATCATCATCAATCAGGACACGTATATTGGGGGATACAATATTTTTGAGAATACTAAATTGAAGATCATAGATCTGTTTTAAATATGATTTGTACGTCCGACCATAACTCGACAAGCCATACTGAATATAAGATTCAGCCAGGGTGTAGTAAAGCAAAGTGTTAATGGTTTAAAGTGCTGTGGGTGTGCGCGGTCGTATTCGACCACTTAAATTTTGACTGAATAGCGCCGCGGTCGAATTCGACCACTTAAATTTTGTTGAATTCAACCGCTTTGGGGCTAAGGGGAAGAAGTAGTTAATTATGTGGTGGTAGTTTATCGTAAGGGCGACAGCTGGAACAAACCAGGAGATGAGCAGCAGTGTCTTCCTAATAACGACTAGAAATAAAAAAAATTGTGATTGCCAACCAGTCTGCCAAACGTGGCAACTACGCCAAATACCCCCCTCCTATGAGGTAATCTATGGGGAGGCCTATGTTCAGAAGTTAACCTTCAGTAGGCTGTAATGTAATGACGATGACAATGAAGTAGAGCTACATTGTAGCAATATTATATCGTATTGCGTTACGTTGACTCGACCAGCAATTGATCAAGCTCTTATAGGACACCACCATAATACCTTCGTGTTCCTAGGTGAGTGACAATAAACGAAGATTATTTACCGGTAATATTCTGTTTTAGTCCTAAAGGTGAAGTAGGTCTGATAAAGCATCCGAGTTTTAAATCCTGATCAATCATCAAGAATAGACAGATATGATGGCCACGGGCTGCAATATCCACTTAAAATCAGGTGGACTGTTTTTTTCAGCCCTTCAAGCTAAATAAAAATAAAATTTGCAATTATATTTTGTCAATATAAAATCTAGGTATATCAGATCTCCCTGCATTCTGGAGAAATTCGTAGTCACGTTAGATCGTCATCCATCACGTCGGATAACATTTTTTAAAACACTGGCTCGAGCTGGCAGTAACATATTGTGATAAATCTCTTGCCGTGGTTATTTGGCCTTTCCAAATATAAGATGATCACATATTAGTTTCATTTTTTCCTGTTAAACGGATCTTTTCAATATTTTTACTTATCATAAACAACTATAATCTTTATCGTAGTAATTTATAATTATTTCATTCCTAATTTATTTCAACAAATATACAGTTTTATTTTAAAAATGTTAATCACAATAATTTCACGTATTGATTTACCAATTGCACAGCAGTAAACATCTTCGTCGAGTAACAAGAACAGTAAAATAATTATATCTCAATTTCATGTGATTGTAATGGATACGAATTAGTTACAATTACCTATTAGTTTATACGTAATACGAGACCACCTTGAGTTAAAAACGGTGATCGTGGGACCATCAGAGTAGATCAGAGTAGCGGGAAGGCTCTAGGAAAGAAGATTTTGGGAAGTTTCATATACCTTTTCAGTTGCACAGAAGCGAAAAGTATCCATGAGGATTTTCAAGAGTCAAAAAAAGTTTAGCCGAGATTATGTCATCATTATCATAATGATCATTCAATAAAACTCTTCACAAAACCACAAAACACGGTCCTGAGCCACTTGGAAATCTTTGTGAGATTGTGTAAGGAAACATAACGTAACTTTTTGAGTCAAGCCGTGACCTAACATAAAATCTATGAAATGAGATTCTAAGCGTACTAAATATTCATTTCTACGAGAAAATCCATTCTTCAGTCGATTGAATCTAGCATCGTTTGCGTCGTATATGTGGTTCCCAACGCCTTACCATAAAAATCAGCCCTGTAATATAGGAAGAAATAAAAATGGGGATATCGATTCCGACCCGGGCAATCAAGGAAATTGAAAGGTCGAGCCGGCCCCACCCGGGTATGCACCTTTCCGTTACGTTGTCTCATCCGGGCATACGTCATGTCGCCCCGCGGCAACCGCTCTGATCAGAGACCGATAACTCGATTTACACCGGTCTTTTGGGATTGTTTTAATAAATCGACCATTTAGGGTCGCTATGTTGAGAGATTTATTTCATGTATTTGAAGGTAATTTACATTTATTTACAAAAAAATTTAAGAATAGAACAGTACAACGTTATGTTGACAAAACTCTCAGTTTTATGTTTCCCTCTTTTATACATTTTCGTAATATATTTTTTTAAATTGGATCATACTTGAAACGATGATTGTGCGTGCATTACTACTTCATTTCAAAATGGTTTATTTTATAAACTTGAAGTAAAAAACCATCTTACAAACCAACAGAGCGTAAGTAGCTTCTGAGTCCCTGTAACCGACTCCAGGCCGACTGTGGCCACTAACAACAGATGCGTTGTAACCTCTGAGGACTGATATGGAATTCCCTTTAAGCTTCTAATTGAATTGGCACTCTACATCCATTAGAGCGGAACACATCAAGGCACCCATTGCTGTTCGACGCCAGAAATTCTTTAACGTGGTAGAGCCATGCTGAAGCTATAATATGGTTGCAGTACGAATGGGTTGGCTCGGGGTGGGATCACGTCCTCACGGAATACCAGCGTAAAATAATAACTTCTCGTAAATGTTGCTGTATTTCGTAGGGTGAATGTAGGGAACCGGAGACTCTTTTTACTGGAAACGAGGCATTCCATTTTAGTCGTGGGTGACGACGCATCTGCATTTTGATTCTTAATCGAGGATAAATGTAGATGTCTATGGGCCGCATATTCACTTACGACCAGGTGAACCGTAACCTAGTTTGTCACCCTTATTCTATGAACAACTAGATTAATAATATAAATAAACATTCTACAGCAAACTAAACCTAGAAGTTTTCATATTACAAACAATTTACTGGTTTTTTTTTTCATTGATTGTGGACTCCTGCAGTTGTAGTTTTGTCTGTGTCAGGTTTAATAAGAAAGAATGCTATACAATAATTTGCTCAGAAACTTTTTTAAATTTCAAGATTTTTAAGAGATTTTGACGGCAGACACATCATTACTAGGCATTCACATCACCATTGGAGCCTTGTATCATTGTTTCCACTAATGGTTTACGCAGACATTTAATACACAAAATCGTACCACTTTTACGTATCAAAATCTACTTCCAACCAGTTTCGACAATAAAAAATCACCAGATATTAAGTTCTCGCTAAAACTCCAATTCGCTGTTATTTATGATCAAAGCATTAAATTCAAAGTTACCTTCAAACCGAACAATACATCGCTGGTATTCACAAAATACGTTAAATTAGATCATGAAACTTTGCATACTAACTAAACTTACATTAAAAATTAAAAACATTAGTCCTGCTTTATAAGCAGGACTAATGTTTTTTTTTTAAATTACCATTATTTTCACTGTAAAAAGAAATTATCTAAACTATCGGTATCCTGAAGCCCGATTCCCTGCCGCCCGATATTCCCACTCAGTCGCGCTTCAGCTTTCGAACGGGAAAGCTGTGTTCACTTACGATCTGAATACACATTACGCAACAGGACGACGAAAAATTAAAATGGGAAATAACCGTAACAAAATAAGAATCAACTGGGTTGGCGTGAAGAAACAGGCATTAATATGATAAACCTAACGAAATAAGTATCTAACGACCTATCTTCTTATAGTATTAGTGATTACAAACATGTCGGTACATAGCATACGACGCGCGGGGAAGTGGGGGCGAAATTAGAATTTGAGTTGAGCTTCTATAAATACAAGTTTCTTTAAGACATTTTTCGAAAAGAAGAAAATGTCTTGACCAAGTTTCACTTTGTAGTTTAGGCTTTATGCCTAAATAACATTCTTGGGCTGGACGTGATTGTCACATCAACGTACAATAATCGAACGCAAAAACTTCGATGTTTTCGTGAATTAAATTTGAATATATTTTGTACTAGCTGATACGCACTCGCTTCGCTGGGCGCACGATAGTAGTTTATTGCGGTAGCTTTAATTTTTTTTTGATGAGACTATATCGCATACTAAGTTTCAAGTCAATCGGGTGTATACTTTTAGAGATCTCGTGATGAGTCAGTTAGCGTCAGTGGTATATATATTTCGACATAAACCTGTGCGGCTGAATCGATGTCGTACAAAAATAACAAATTATACAGTTTTTTGTCTGCAAAAAGAGATCTGCCAAGTCAAATTTACAAGAAGATGGCGTTACCTCATATATATACCATATAATCTATCAAATGGTATATTGCCCGTATGGTGTGGTGGCATATGGGTCCATATAATTTGAACAGTCACGTCGACAAATGAGTCACGTTCGTCATAAAGTTTAATGTTTTAATAACAATATTAAGCAGAGAAATTATAGATAAAACATTTATTATGATATTCGCCAACAACAGCAAAGATCTACTTATGAGTATACTGTACCCTATTAGGTACTTAGTAACAATTTACGACCCTAGTCGGCGAAAGGGTCTTTTGGGTTATTCCAGTTCAAGCTCCGCACTAAATATGATTTATGCGCTCTAACGGATTACGCGGATTACATTTTGAATCCGGTCTGATATTTGAACACTATGACTGGGATCAAAGGCCAAAGGAGCTGGTAGATTTGAAAAACACACAGTAGCACGGTGACACGCTCAAATGGAATTAGTATCGCCTCGACAGTGCAAATTGACTTAATAGACTTCCTCTGGTATGTTTTGCATAGCGAAGATACATGGAAAGTTTTGAATTTGCAGCTGAATTGTGAAAAGAATTTAATTTTTTTTTAAATTTGATTGACAAAATTCTATAATCCTAGATGTCACTGACTTTTAGAACAGTTTATCAAAAATAATTTTATGATGAATCAAATATGATTAAAAATATATAATATAAGGAACAAAAATATATAGACATTTTATATGTTTCACTAACTCAAGGTTAGAAGTTTAAGCTAGATAAACTTCAAACAAGTCTCATGCGATTTTTTTTGTTTTAAATTATATTCAAGTGTCTTAAAACTGCGGTAGCCGTCATCAATTCATCCATTACCGTTTAGAAGAAATACCACAACTGAACATAGGCCTTCTACATTGATTGCCGAATAGGTAAAATTTTATTATAGCCGCCACACCCGGTGGATTAGCGACCAAAGATTTTTGTATTATTGAATTGCTATCAGGTTGATGCTGTTCCCCATTTCCAGTTCCAGTTTCCCTCTATCGCCAACTACTTCACTCATGGGACAATATGGGGTAGTGGATATTTTTATAGCAGAGGGAACAAACGAGCATGCGGCTCACCTGATGGAAAGTGTCGAACGCCGCCCTTGAACAACTGCAACACCAGTGGAATTGCAGGTTGTGCATTGCATGTCAGCCTTTTAAAAAGGAGTAAACTCGTTTCTTGAAGGTCCCAAGTTGTATCGGTCCGAAAAAATCACCGGTGGTAAACGATTACATAAAGCAGTCGTGCGAGGGAGAAAACTATTAACTATTAGTAAATCGCACAGTAGTGGGCCGCCAAGAATCCAGATTATGTGGGTGGTAACTTAAATTAAGACAAAATTTGGCGGCTGGAATTAATCCGAACAACTGAGAGAGTACTCCCTGTGGTAAATACGATAGATAGAAAATGCAATGGGATGCAACATCTCTTCGCAGCACCAGTGAGTCGAACAGAAAGAACTCGGTCGTCGATGATTTGAGCTGCTCTGCTTCGGATGTTGGTACTGGGGAGCCCTGGCCCAGAGATGGGAACATTATTCCATGTGGGGTCGAACCTGCGCCTTGTAAAGTTGCAAACGGTGTGCCGGTATGAAATACTGTTCCGCTCTGCTAATCACACCAGCTTTTTAGTGGCGATATGTCGACGTCGAGGATCCCGATATTGGCTGAGGGACTGTTTACGAAGTCATAAAGAATCCCTTTGTCGTATCTTCTCAGTGGAGTTGTCAGGGGATTGAACTGGACTAGATTTAGTCGCTCCCAATCCGAGACTTTGTTCAACAAAGACTCGAGTTGAGACACAAGTTTGTTCCGGTAGTCGACGACGATTTCCCGAGAAATATTGGATATTCTTACCACCACCACTACTAGGTTACTGCGCTAGTCTTAATATATTCGTATATATTTTACATCTTATAATAAAGGCAGAGTTTTAAAAGCAAAGTTCCCGAACAGAGTTTTAATCCGTATTGTTTTCAGACTACCCGTGCTATGGATTTATCCGTCAATATATACTTGGAAACTGTCTTAATAATGGCAATCAAACCGGTCCTCAGTAAACATATCAAGTATTTCTAAGACGTAGCAGGGTCGACCTTACGGTTCAATCTGCGTAGAATTAAGCACGCCGGTTAACACTAAGTAAATAATACCTTAAATGCGATCAGTTACGTGATTGCGGATTAATTAACTACTTTAGTCTGTTTTATTGGTTACAATGTTTAACTACTTAGTGATTTGGAGTATTCATTGCGCGTTTACTAACACATACAAGTACATTACCGTCCGTATAAAGTCACTGACACGGCAGCGAAAGAGTAAAGTGCGGGTAGAAAGGGGAATATATATAATAGTGCGCGAATTTACTTCTACATTAGTTCATATACGTCCACTGCTAGAGATCGACATCTCCCATTATAGCATTAATTGTCATATTTGGAAGATGAAGTGGTGATCGAAGTACCGGATGCCTTACACTTTTGAGGCTGCTGACCGTCATATCATCAGGTATTTTATGTCTGGCGTAAATGAGAAGTGTATTGAACACCGATTGGATTTTTCTTTTAGTTCCTACAGTCACTTCTTATAACTTTGAAACGAAATATGGTATAGGATATTCTTATTATACGGCAAGTAGTGTGCGAATAGTTATTTTGTTAACATTGTACATAGGGTATATTTTAAGTTATTTAACAGAAAAGTGTAAGCGATTAGAAAGGAAATTACAAGCGTGTTTCATAAAATTTAATATTAAGCATAATCTTTATTTTTGTGGTTGACTTATCGGTGTATCTCAGCTTGCGGCGACGTCGTTATTTTATTTTAGTAGCTCTCTTCAAAGTCAAAGTAAAAGTGAAATATTATTATTCCAAATTGGCTTATACAAAGCAGGGTAAAATCATTCTTGACAATAATTTGATTTGTCAAAGCTCCTGTACTAACCTGAGATGTAATTTTGTTAGTAGATTTCAACATTTGATACTTAAAAGAAGAAATGAGACGGTTAGTGAAAGTGAACCATAAAAGCCAACTTGTGGGCAATTATGAAATATTGAGCCGTCTCAGATGGGGTCCGAAGGGTAGTTGCTATAGAGATTAAGGGGCCCGGTGCTAATCCCTCGGCTCCGTCGAAATTACGCATTCCACGCGACAATAATGTTACAAGACCGAGCGCACCTGTTGCGGAATTACAAAAGTTTGATGTGCCATTATGTATTAATTTATGCTCGTAAATCCGGTAAAACTATAATGATGTTGCACATTGCGCATATAATATATTGTAAGATTATAAACTCACACTTTAAGTTCACAGAGACCAAGGATCCTATGTTAAATTCCCAAGGCAATATTTATCCAACACTTTAACCGGAAAAAAATTTCAGAGGTGACAACGCATCTTGATTTTTTTTCGAAGTTGTTGGTGTTCATGGTGTAGGCTTTGGTGATAATCCACTACCCCATATCGTCTCGTTGGTATTGTAAGAGGCGACGGAGGAAAACTTACGTTTATACGTGGTAGAGCCATGCTTCCGTTATATTAGTTGTATAATTGTAGCACAAATGGGTCGGCTCGATCGGGGAAGAACCACGATCTCACAGAATACCAGCGTGAAATAATAGCTTAATGCTGCTGTTTTTCGTATGGTAAGTGTAGAGAACCGGAAACTCTTTTTACTGGAAACGTGGCATTCCATCTTAGTCCTCACGGGTGACAACGCATCTGCATTTTGATTTGTAATCGAGGATAGGACGTCTATGGGCCGCAGCAACCACTTACCATCAGGTGGACTGTGTGCTCGTTCGTCACCCTATCCTATTAAAAAATATGAGAAGAGCTGCAACATCTTCTTGACAACAATTCAAAATTATGCCCGCCTGCCGAGCGCAGCAACTATAGTAAAAACGCCAGAGAACCAAACCCAAGCTACGAGTGTTTGCAGCAGTGGACTTTATAGGCTGTAACAGATGGAAGGGATTGAGTGTTAGCGGCTACATAAAGTCAGATGGACCGTTAACGCGTTAGTCAGTTAAATTTTACAAAACAAAACAAGTATTGCGATATATTATGTTCGGCTTTTTCTACTGACAAAACATAAAAGAGTTATATTTTCAATAATTCTTGTGTTTTTATCTTTATTCTTTATAAACTAAAAGCGATCCACTTTTATAGACTTCGCGTAATTGAAGTGCGATAATGCTTTAAAATTTCGGAATTTCGAATTAAAATAAAATCCGAATAATGACGAGACATTCCAACAAATTAGGTACCATACTGGCTATTTCCGGCTACGCGTTGCCGTGGGATTAAAAAAGTTTAATAAAAAGTGTAAAAAAAAACTTCTGGTAAATCCAAATGTGTGCGCTCATGTTATACGTTAATTTTTTTAAATATTTAAAAAAACAAAAGTTTTCACGAATAACCTTCTATTACTTCTAATTTTCCGATAATTTCATGTCAAACGTCAATAAAAAAAATTTGAAAATCCAAAAGCGCACAACTCATTATGCTCATACGATCGTGAAAAAATGTAGAAAAAATTTCTCAATCAACAATAGAAAGTATCTTTTTAAATTTTACTATGTTGTTATTATTTATATTCAAAAGAAATTTTATTATTGTTAATAAAAAAAAAACTTTTAACAGAATTATTATAAAACGATTAGAAATCAACTTTAAGTTTTAGATATTTGCATTCAGGCATTATGGTAAAAATTATTTTTTATCTGACTCGTTAATATTTTTTTTCTCTTCAACCTCAAAAAGTTTTTCATCTATTCGTAACCAGTATTTTAATTTAGCATTCACCAAGGTACTCCTTCAAGTCACTCCATAAAGTCCAAGACGTTTAAGCATATTTACATATATAAACCCTACGTACTTTAAGCGAAACAATATATTGTAATGAAAATCTGTGATTACAAGAAGAATAATAACATCTTACTTTGGTCAAGTATATATCAAATTTAGTTTTTGCAATATTTTTTATTTCTACAGCGATCTATATTTTTTATCACGAGCCGATGTAAGCAAACGGCACACTACCCCACGACAGCGGCCGTGCTCGGAGTGAGTCAAAGCAAAGTGTATTCGTATTTAGTAAAATGTATATTATTACAAGGCTATGCAAACGCCGAAAGTTTCGAAATTTCTCAGCCAAAAAATTAATTATAACTAAAGAAAACAAAATTAAACAGCCATTTACATTTCATAACTTCCCATATGATAGATAAAAACATTAAAAAATAGATTGAGTTGAACAATTGATACTTCAAAAGTTATCGTGTTTATGCCTCCACGCGGACGTGATAAATTAACACCATAAGCCACTAAAACCACTTTTTAATGTAAAAATAGAGATTAATCGTTAAAAAAAAAATAATTTCAATAATCATTTACCTTTCCGACAATGTGCTTTTTATATCATTTATATGTTCAATATGATTGTTAGATACGATTGCATGCGACAAAACGTCGGATTCTTGATTTTTAGGTGCTAGTAGAACATACCTATGCGCTTTACGCTTAAGGCATGCAATATACAAATACATACATATTTCAAAGAAATCGAAACTTTCGGAGATGAAAGAATTTGTATCAACGAAAAATTACTATATTATTATAAAAAAGATTATGATGTTACAGTAATGAGGTACTCTTAATTTAAAGCATTTTCCATAAAACACCATATATACGAACAACAATAAAAAGGCAGCGAAAATTTTACAGCAATATTGTGTTTTATTTTACAGCAATATTGTGTTTTCTTTGACGAACAAAAAATAAAATCAAACTACTTATTTCGACACAGCTCAGTAGGTACTCCTTCTATATGTATATTTTACGAAATACACAATATATGCGAATAAAAAATTGACAACAAACATCTCTCCGAAGAATTGCTCATCTCAATCAGAAAGAGGGTGAAATCAAAAGAAAACGAAGCGCACTTCATGTGGGATTGAAATGTCTGCAAAGGTTTAGTAAATCTACGGAATCTCGGAGCAAATAATAATGACGGCCGATCGACGAAGCACCCTCCAACATAATTCAAATTCTTTGAAGCAGCCTTGCTTCTAATAATGTTACCTTCGAGTCCAACGAAAACATCTTTATTACGATTGTATAAGAACTACAATCCCTTGATTGTAATATAGTTGCTTAAATAAGCGTTATGAGGATCTTTGATGAAGTAAAATTATAGACTAGCGCTGCTTATGAGGGTTTGTTTGAAAATTTGCTTTTGTTTTGCGATTAAATTTTTATGGTGTATAGTTATGATTTTGATTACAAATGTTTAAATTAAAATAATTACATTTATCACATTCAGTCACTGGCCTTACTTAAATTATATTTACGTTGCAATTCGGAGGGAGGATTTGCTTCTCAATACAGTATGCTTCAAACCTCATTAGAGTTCTAAATCCTGTATTTGTACCATTTAGATGATATTTTCGTTATTTGTACTTTGTGACATTCCTTGGAGGAGAGGCTTTCGTTCAGCAGTGAACTTGTGATAATGATGACAATGATGATGATGATGTTGGATGAAACAATTTTACATAGCACATTCTTTAAAAGGCACGGTGCTCCTACATAAAATGGTCGACCAGTCTAAAGTTGCAGCCTATATATGTCCCACTGTTGGGCACAGGCCTCCCCTCATTTCTGAGAGGGTTTTAGGGCAAGGAAGTG
>DWHP01004375.1:0-12621 GCA_018247895.1 Parnassius honrathi
AACGTCACCCTGTCTTACACCTCTCTGCAGTTGGATAGGTTTCGAACTCTGGTTCTGTACTCGGATAGCCATCGTAGTCCTACTATACAAACACTTCACCACTTCGATATACCGACACTCAACTTGGCACCGCTGAGGGGACTGTAGTACCGCCCAAATTTCGACGGAATCAAAGGCTTTCTTATAGTCAACGTACGCCAGACAAAGGCTTCGATCTTCTGTACAATCTGCCGCGGGGTATGTATGTGGTCTATGGTACTGAAGCCGTTTCGAAAACCGGATTGTTCGGGAGGCTGGAAGTCGTCGGGTCGAGTTCGTAATGACTCTCGAAAACAGCACGTAGACGCGGCTCAGAAGGGAAATCGGTCTGTGGTTCTACAAGAGAGCGTTGTCGCCTTTCTTAAAGAACAAGACCACCGCACTTCTGCTCCACGCCTCCGGAGTCATGCCACCATGGAGGATGGAATTGAAGAGGTTCTGAAGGAATTTAAGTACCGGTGTTCCACCCGCTTTCAGAAGCTCACTATAATATATCCTGGCCTGGGGCCCTACCGTTTTTAAGGTGCAGAGGAGCCATTCTAATCTCGCTCAGACTAACGTCCGGGATATCATCGGAATAGTGTCGATAAGACTTGCTCTTGCGAGTGGCTCCAACGATGATGTGAACAGCTGCCTATAGAACCTCTCAATCTCACTCAAACTCTCAGGTGTCCCGGAATACATATTGCATAGGCATCTATCTCTTTATATTAGTATAATTTGTTAAGAGTTTGAAAGTTTTGTACATAGTTATTATTCTAATAAAATTATCATTTGTTGACATAAATATTCTTGTGTTTTCGTAGTTACATCAGCAAGGAAAAATAAGAGTGATGAAAAAAAAAGAAATAATAAAATGAATTAAATACTAAAAACAAAGAGTAATCTTAACTCTAAGCAAATACTGATATAATATATAATATGATATATAAATGATGTAATGACAATAGTGTAATAAATTAGTATAACGACAATAATATAATAAATCAACCTAATTATAAAAATAAAGTAAATTTAAAGTAAAGTAATGTTAATTCTAAACACAGACAACGTTGTATAAAGACAGCAAAAAATGGAGAAAACAGACTCACAGGGTAATCTAAATTTTAGTCATATTATAATCATAAATCATAGCTTAAACCACTCACCATCATCATAATTCGTTAATTTCCTCATTTTGCTGTCTTATAATTTTTGTAAGATCATTTGCTGGAACATCCTTTGAGATGCCCTTTAATATGACCATGGGTCTAAGTTTCCGTACGGGTTCAGCCTTAATTTCAGTTTTTCACTCGAGCCTCGTGAGGGTGCCATTGCGTTGGGTCTCCGTGTCGAACTCGACACGCAGCTTGTTGTTAGACACAATTAATATTTTTCCTTATTAATTCCACAGCCTCCTGGCGTGTCTTAACCTCGGGCTAACGACGATCGCCGGCTTAGTTGCTGGTGGGGAGCTGCGGAGGGCGGTTGTCCCAGCGGGTGCTTTTGCCCCGTGAGCCGCTGCTGCTGCTTGTGCGTAAGAGGGCTTGTTGGCAGAGACAAGTTTTTTTACACTGGCAATCTCACACATGCGAGTATCTCATCCTTTAACTCGCTGTTTGATGTTGGTACCCAAACGAAAGGTCCTTTCCCGGTCAAGCCGACCCATTCATGCTACAACTAAACTAAATTACTTTCCTGCATATGAAAGTTTAATCTTACGCGATAGAAGCTACGTAATGCAAAAAGTTTTACATTAGTGGTGGTATGTCATGTGTGCATCTTTTTAGAAACGATTTTCATTTTTTGATTGCAATAAATATTAAAAAAATATGCGATTTTTTAAAAAAATACATAACTCACCTAACTAAATAACGAGGCTTTGGCGAACGACAAATGTTAAAAAATTACTTTCCTCCATATGAAAGTTTAATCTTACGCGATAGAAGCTACGTAATGCAAAAAGTTTTACATTAGTGGTGCTATGTCATGTGCGCATCTTTTTAAAAACGATTTTCACTTTTTAATTGTAATAAATATTTAGAAGGGTGTAACTGATCCTGACAGGCTATTAGAGTTGCCGTTATAATCTTAATACAATAAGATCGCAACTGAGCCTGTTGCAGATACATTTCATTCATTCATTCGTTCACTATAGCTTAATAAAAGGTCAATATACTCTCATGATGTCCATAGGATTTTCCCATAGTGTCCACGCTTGGCGGACGAATAGAGAACCGCAGTTTTTTTTAAATTTTCATAAATATGCCACTGTTCACCTCCGGTTTCAATATCCCTTTGCCGCTTCTTACAAAACCACAGGTATGAAATGGATTAATGCAGTGGCCACAAGCCGATACACGTCGATATAACTGTTTACACACAGTATTATATCACGCAATTGTCTAACTACATATTTTAATGTAAAAATTATGAATTTGTCGAGACTAGATCGAAAAATTGTTCATAATATTATAAATCACTCAACCACTTCTTAAAATGGCGGGATTTTATTAATTATTGTACTATTTGTTGACCATATCATAATAAAACTTAACCAAATTAATGAATAGAGATCGTTGAAGACATGTTGCAGCTATATTATAGTTGTAGCACGAATTTATGGTTTGACCATTGAGAGACCACGCTCTTACATACATGCGTAAAATAGCGACTTAATGCTGCAGTGATTCGTATGGTGAGTGTAGAAAACGGGTAACCCTTTTTACTGAAAACGAGGTATTACATTTTAGTCCTCAGGGGTGAAATTGTATTTGCTATCGTCGAATCATTGCTGAAACTAAATGTAAAGGCTTGTTCAAATATTTTTAAGTTCCACTGAGTATTGCCAAAAGATATCATTAAGTATTTTAAAACTATTGATGTTAAGAAAACGGCAGAATTATGGTGGACCATTAAAGTTATTGCATCCGTAATAGATACAATAGTGCCTTATCTAGCTACGTTTTTATAGGAAATGGGTGACAAGCGAGCACACAGTCCACCTGATGGTAAGTGGTTGCTGTGGCCCATAGACATCTACATCTATCCTTGTATGCGAATCAAAATGTAGATGCGTTGTCAGCCTTGAGGACTAAGATGGAATGTCTCTTTTCAGTAAAAAGGGTCTCCGGTTCTCCACACTCACTATACGAAACACAGCAGCACTAAGCTACTATTTGATGCTGGTATTCTGTGAGAGCGTGGTCCTTTCCCGGTTGAGCCGACCCATTCATGCTGCAACTAAATTAAATTACTTTGCTGCATATGAAAGTTTAATCTTACGCGATAGAAGCTACGTAATGCAAAAAGTTTTACATTAGTGGTGCTATGTCAGGTGTGCATCTTTTTAAAAACGATTTTCATTTTTTAATTGTAATAAATATTTAAAAAAATATGCGAATTTTTTTAACACATAACTCACCTAACTAAAGAACGAGGCTTTGGCGAACGATAAATGCTAAAAAATCTGTAGAAACTTCGAAAAAACAAAACCCACTGACTGATAAAGGTCAGAGTCCCAGCGCGCCTGCTCAGTGTAGTGAGCACATGTACCTTAATCTTTCCTTTTTCATTCTGGCAGGTGCATTCTAAGTAAGACGTGTATGCATCTGACTGTGAATTAAAACTCGTGTCTATGATAACATTAGTACATACACATAACATTAGTAGGCAATTGTAACTATAATATTTATTAGTACTGTAAACAGTTTTTTCAAAAGTCCACTGCTGATTTTCATTCTGGCAGGTGCATTCTAAGAAATACTTGTAAGCGTCGGACTGTGAATTAAAACTCGTGGCAATGATAAAATTAGTAGGCAATTGTAACTATAATATTTATTAGTAAGGTAAACAGTTTTTCAAAAGTCCACTGCTGATCATAGGCCTCCCCCATAGATACGGGGGATATTTGCCATAGTTGCTACTCTTGGCAAGCGGGTTTGATACTGCAGTATTTATTTTATTTTTATTTATCTGATATCAGAAAGACGCCGCTGCCCCTTTTCTGGTTCAGTTTCCCTTTGTCGCCCCTCACGACAACCACTGGATCGTATGGGATAATGGATATTGTTACGTCGCCACTATACGGTAAATGATGTAACTTAATATATATAAATATGCCTTTGACACGTCATACTATTAGCACTTTTTGACCGCAACTACCGAACTGCGCTTATTGAAAATTAATACAAAACCTTTTGCTGAGACCCAAACGCAAGATTTAACGCCTTTAACCTTATCACTGTTCCCATGCGATAAAATCGATTCCCTTGCCTTATAGTGGCGACACTTATATGTATGCATTAAACTGAACCATAGTAATGAATACGTTACTGCTAAATAAAAAAATATTTATAAGGGTGTAACTGATCCTGACAGGCTATTAGAGTTGCCGTTATAATCTTAATACAATAAGATCGCAACCGAGCCTGATGCAGATACATTTCATTCATTCATCCGTTCATTATAGCTTAATAAAAGGTCAATATACCCTCATGATGTCCACAGGATTTTCCCGTAGTGTCCACGCTTGACGGACGAATAGAGAACCGCAGTTTTTTAATATTTTCATAAAGATGCCACTGCCCACCTCCGGTTTCAATATCCCTTTGCCGCTTCTTACAAAACCACGGGTATGAAATGGATTAATGGTTGTGGGACTTTATTAATTATTACACTGTTTGTTGACCCTTATCTTAATCGCATTAACAAAATACCGATAAGCATGAAATAAAAAGTTTTAGTGTCACATATATCATAGATACGTGGACGACACTGAAAATTTTTAGGACTGGCCACTTGTAAACGATATAATAAAAAAATAAGTTCAAAATTTGAAAATGGAGACTCTTTGCCATTTTCGTGGTAGAGTATGTATTTTATTAATTTGCAAAATGAAATGGCTAAATGGCGGCATATTGAAAATTGTCTGTGTCACGTCAGCATGAATTCAACACGAGAAAATTTTCGACCATTACGTTTTATGACTTTCGATGACATTTAAGTTAACAAGAAAGTTATGATAGACTTTGATTGGCCTTTCACGATGAAGCCACATCTCGTGTCATTGCTTTTAACTGCTTTAATGAGTTTAAACATGATCGACTTAATCTCAACGATGATCTGCGTGCACGACGACGACTGAAGATAACTATCGAAGATAGTCGAAGCGTGTAAAGTTTGTAAAAGTTCTCGTTCTTCAGAAGGACAGGTCATTACGCAATAATAGTTTTAGAGGATCGAAAAACGGTTACTGCAGAGTGGTACTCTAACTATTTTTTGCCATTCGTCTTGAATAAGTTCGAGAGAAACGACCGCGCAGTAGGATCCTCCATCACTACGATAAGGCCTCGTCGCACACCGCCAAGCAAACAATTTGAATACTTGATGATGTCAGGCATAGAATTACTGGGTCACACGCCCCATAGCGCCGACGTTGTGATTTTTATTTATTTCCGAAAATAAAAGGAAAATATCGAGGAAAACGTTTTATGGATGCCGAGGAAGCAGTGGCTGGGTTTCAAAATGCCGACGATGAGACCCCTAAGGACGAGCGGGCAAACTGCTTTTCTCAGCGGTTCCGTCGGATGCAGCGATGTATTGATGTAAATGGACACTATTTTGAAACGATATAATAAAACTAAACTTGCTAGTTTGTTCAGTTTTCGATTGTGTAAGAACTTTCAGTGTCACGTTCGTATAAGGGCGTAAAGGAAGCGAGAGGAGTGTGTCATGATCATGCAAACGAATATTCGTAGTCTCTATCTACCCCTGTCTGACGGGCGTGAATGTATTATAATTGTAATGTAAACATATTTTTATATGTAAAAATATGTTTATATTTTTACTCCATTTAAGAATGTATAAATCATAAAAATAAGAGTATCTATTAAAAGCTCTTATTAGCCATTACATAAACAGGCACACGAACTTATAAAAATAGTAAATAAAAGTTATTTGGTATATTAAAAGACTCCGTTGATCTAAGACCGTATTTACGCTTAATAAAAATGAAAGGACGTCTCTTTTATATTTCCTTCCCTTCACTCAGTTACTGAAACTTTTTTGGAGCAATTCCCACACGACGGTCTTTCTTACGTTAATCTAGCAGAAGAAATTTCTTTTTAAAAATATTTTAATTAAAGCTCAACAAAAGAGAAGAATTAGCGAAAGAATTGCCCACCTATATATTATAAGTATGCGTGTGTACTGTTACAGTCCTTTGATGGTACTAGTTGGCTACCGAAAACGAAAAAAGATCCAGATTGTGTTACCACTGAGTGCGTAGGCAACTAATACCAGCAGAACTCCCGGATAGAAAAGGAGCCTCAGCCCTGGTGAACTTATTATTTTGTATACATCTTATTACACATAAAAATTATTTTTATCTTTATACACCTATATGAATAAAACTAAAGAATGTCTGTAATATCGAAATAACTACCTTACGTCGAGCTGAGGGCGTTATTTGGATGCCATTAAGACATGAATAATATTTAAAACTTTAGCCTATCTCTCTGTTCGTCTGTCGGTCTGTATGTTTGGAGTAATCTACGGTATGTCTGAACTGATTGTGATGAAACTTCACGAACGGATAGACCCAATGCAAGGAATGACCTGGGCTATATTTTATCCGAAAACTTGGAGATTATTTTTTAATACAGTAAAATTGAATACGGCAGCCAAACTGTTCAACCCGTTTTCCGTTACTGTCGTAGGAGAGTACGATTTTATTGGCTCTAGCGAAGAAAAGCTGCGCACCACACTACAAGTGGATACGGATCATGTAGAAGCAATTTGTAAAATAATTTTTAAAATTGGTAAAAAATATTTTCAGCGCAAGCAGTAGATGTACTAGCCAATGGCACTATTTTCGGCTCTGTAACAACAGCGAACAAAACAGTACAATTTGTACATGAAATAATTATACAATAACTTCAATACAACAACTTGCCAACAATTAAACTAACTCGTCGGAACAACTTTACAGGGTTATTTATAAATTGCCAATAATCCTTTGAGGGGTTAAAATAACATTCGTTATTCAATAGTTTATCGTTTATTATGGTACCAACTTAGCAATCGTAAAAAAATACGTGTGGCACTCGAGGACTGCCGCAGTAAAGCTATTGCATAGCATTTTTTATCAACTTACGCTATTATAATTATTTATTTATTTTATTTATGCAGTATTTTCTTTTGTTTGTTTTTTCTTTGATATTAATTTAAGTTACACTTTTTGAGCGTGGTGACCGATAAGAAAACAATTTTTTTCTTTTATTGAATAAATGAGAAGTTAACATGGTTTAAATTATTTGCAGCTAGTCTACACGCATACGTCTAGTCACACGCACACAAACACCGTGCCTAAGTCTGCCGAACCGAAATGACGTTAGACAATGCACGGCTTTCAACACCGCACCGCTGTGCCGGTCGGAGTTGGGGGTTGTTAGGTTTATTTTCGTTACGGAATTTCTTGATTCGGTCGCCGCGCTCAAAGCCCGTGACAAAAGCTATGCAATAGGTTAAAAGAGTCATATTCCAATAAAAGTTTAAAAACAATGTACAGCTAGGAATATAGCTATTTTATATATTTTGTATGAAATAGTCGTTTATTTCACGATTATGTGTTGGTGTCACAGTAAAATTTGTTCTTTTTAATAATTAATTCATCATCCAACAGACGCAGCCGCGCAGAGAAAAGTAGTTTAAAATATAATCATAAGGATGAACTGATGAAGTTTGAGTTGTCAATGATAAGATGAGTGCTATTATTTACGTAACATTGGCTCATTTCAGCTCCATTAGCTCTCCTCTTTTCATTAAAAAAACGAACAAAGGTCTTGTTATTTACGTATCGATACCATTATTTAAAATTCTACATCGCGAACGCAAACCGCAAATTCTTGTCAGGAGTGGACCCAGATGCCTTTTGGTGGGGCTTGAGTCCCTTAGCCCCCTCCCCTTGATCCGTTACTGACTCCTTGCATTGCTCTCTATCCGTTCATGAAGTTTTATTACAACCGCTTCAGCCATTCCGAAGGTTAGCCCGGACAGACTGACAGATAGACAAAATTTTTACAACTGGTTATACTGGTTTTAATGGCATGCAAACATTTCGTGAGTTCGACAAAAAGCAGTTATTTTAAAATAAGAGAAAGATACTTCAATCTTAATATATATAAACTACGTGTCACGTTATTTGTCCGCAATGGACTCCTAAACTACTTAACCGATTTTCACAAAATTTAAACACCGTGTGCAGTTTGGTCCAACTTGAGAGATAGGATAGTTTTTTTTTGCCCATGAGTGACCCAAATTTTTTTTGCGAATTGCGGGATTTTTAATAGGACTATAATAATAACCCGTTGTCATGGGTTATCGAAAAGAGCAGAATAACGTCTGCCTGGAAAGTTAGTTTTATATATATGTATTACATAATTGAATTAATTACATTTAAAGATAAAACCAGGAAAATCCATAGGATATTGTATTTGTAATATTAACTACGTTTTCTGATAGCAAGTTCGCCAATTATGAATTAATTGAAGTTGTTGTTCGTCCTCGGTGTTATTGGGAACGAACTAGCTGATCCATGCTATCGGTTCGGAACATTTCGAATTAACAGCGGTTGATACTGAATATACAAAATTATTCAGGTATATTTAGGTTATTATAATTTTAGCTTTCTTCAATGACATTTATTTCAAGAAGAATTATTATCTATGTCAGTATTCGATGAAATAGATATATAGTAAAATGCTGCTTTAATCTAAGGCAAAATGTATGAATTGAATCTCTTTATGAGCGTGCATTCGATGGTGAATGATGACTGAAGCACATTTATACAGCCAGCTCTGAATAAAAGTGAACAAAAGTGCTCCCATAGATTTATGACGGAATATACGTAACTGTAATGGTTAATTTATTGACTTACCTACGTACTTATTAAAATTTTAATCAATAAATAACAATTTTACAACCCCGTCATTTGTATAAACGAGACAAACGAGAACACAATCCACCTAGGTAAGTGGATGCTGTGACCTATAGACACCAATATATTACGCCATCGATCAAGAATCAAAATGTAGATGTCGTTGTCATTTCCGAGGACTAAAATTACCGGTACAAATGGTAAGCTGGGTAATCTGCATGAACGTGTTCTAACCCCAGTCGAGCTGTCTCACTCGCGCTATAGTCATACTAGAGCTACAGCGTGGTTCTATCTCGTTCTACTGAATTCAAATCAAAGTGCTAGGTGATATGGTACATTAAATTTATAATAGATATTACAATAGCAGATATCGTGAGCCGCACTACACACCAGTGCAACTTGAAGAACAAAAGATGAAAGCCCGCTGCTTATAGCAGATACAGGTCTAAATTCTATTTTAAAAGGGATTAATATAGTCTCAGAAATGAGGCCTGTGCTCAGCAGCGGGACATGTATAGGCTGTAACTTTAACTTTAATACAGAAATACATTTCAAAAAAATTATATACGTACAACCAACTGCACTATGTTCAGCAGTTGACTATGTCGTACCATACTCAGCAGTTTGATAGGCTGTAATAAATAAAGTAATGGTATATAAGCCTTATGTTACATTACTATACACAGGGTTATTTTTAATAATGATATACCGTTACTGCAGTTTTGAAAATAGTAGTAAATAAGGCACCTTTATTTGAAATTATTCTAAATTGAATTTGATTTATAAGAAACAACGTTCTTGCCTACCGATCGACACTTACGAATGGGTACGTGCGCAGTAAAATCAGTCAAAATAATGCAATACCACGCATATTGAATTTAAAATATAAAATAGTCAAAGTGTTTGAGATTTTTTTTTAATTCCTTTTTCTTAACCATTTGCCTATATTACTTATTCTGAACCTTTGCAAATTTGGTCGGTTATTGCAAAATAATCCTGTATAAATATTAATATTCATAGCCAATTATAGTGTTCATACATTTCATAGTACACAATCAAACTAGACCCCCAGAGCTGTGATATGAGCTGCACTGAATCAACAATATATTCTTATCTCGATGCTACAAGGTCGGCGTGTGGTATAATTACGAACAGACGACTGAATAACCATCTAGAGAAAGACCGAATTAAGCCTTAATAGTAAAGTTGAAAGCGCGAGGTATTAGGATTTTTTTAGAATAAGGGTGACACACGAACACACATATATTCTTATCCCGATACTACAAGGTCGGCGTGTGGTTTAATCACCAACAGATGACTGAATAACCATTTAGAAAAAGACCAAATTAAGCCTTAATAGTAAAGTTGAAAGCGCGAGGTTTTTTTTTGAATAAGGGTGACAATGATATGGATGATGTAGCTTATAGACATGTACATTTGTCACATCTGATGACTAAGGTAGAATGCCCCATTTCCAGGTAAAAAAGTCTCCCGTTCTCTACATTCACCATACAAGATACACCAGCATTAAGCTGCTATTTTCGCTAGTATTCTTTGAGAGTGTGGTCCTTCCCTGTTCGAGACCATTCATTCGTGCTACAACCAGAATATACCTGCAGCATGGCTCTATCACGTCTGGTGCTGTGATTGTCTATCTACTAGGTGGGCATTGCGATAATGGCAAACCGCCTTACGGGAGAGGCCTATGTCCTGTGGTGACTTCGTAATTTTGAGTGTCAAAAAAACGAAATGCATTAAATTTTAATTGCCAAATGTAAGGTAGTTTCCTACTCATATGAAATTTAACGATAAGGTACTTGAATTAGTACATTTCGCTCTCTGTCTTGGTATTAAGTCTCGATTACAATGGGGATCTCATATCGATGCCTTGTCAACAAGACTTAGTTCCACTGTGTATGCAGTAAAAAAGATAATGCTGTTAATAGGGGTTTATGGAGCAAGAGTATGGTTTATTTAACACAGTCCACCTCATCATTCTTTGAATTCGAATCAAAATGCAGATGCGTTGTCACCCGTGAGAACTAATATGGAAAATACCTCGTTTCCATGGGTCTCCGGTTCTCTACACTCCCCATACGAAACACAGCAACGTTAAGCTACTATGTTACTCTGGTATTCTGTGAGAGCGTGTCAACTACGAGTATACTACTAATACAGTTGTAGCATGGCTCTACCGCGTATAAGTGTTTTTACAGTGTCCTATTTGTTATTAATGTGGGGATCAGCATCGTATATTGAAACTATATTTTTAGTTAGTATTGCTCAAATCACTTATCATACTTGCTTTCTTCAAAAACGGCACCGTAATAGAAACACGAAGCTTTGTATATGAATTTACGACTTATTCGTGCTCGCAAATAATACACGGTACGGTCGAGATGGTGACCGTTGTTTCGGTAGGAATCAGTTTAGAACTTATGTAATCACTCTAAGGTTTAATGTGTTTCTATGAATTATTCTTATAATATTTATTTCGACTGCCGTGTCTATGCTTTTAAAAAACCAAAGGATTAACAAATATCACGTCGTTTGTTTAATTTTAATTATAAAACTAAAATTATAAAAGCTGAAGGTAGCTTGGGTTAACTATGACATCGGGACGTCAAACACGGTCCCGTGACTCGTGGTCATGGATGCTGTTAAGCACGCGAAACATCCGTAAATAAAATTACTTAAATAAGTTGAATTGAATGTGTTAGAATAAATACAAGAATTCTTAATGAAATTGAGGTAGTTAAGTATATTTTTATAAGAGAATATTGTTCATCTTTGTTATCATCAGCCTCTCCCATTATGGAAGGATTTGCTTTATTCACGCTAAATTGTCAATAGCAAGACCAGAGGTACCGTACATTTGACACTGCTCTCCGAGGCCGGTCTGGGTATTTTTTTTAAATAGTTGCCACCGCACTAAGATTTTATACCGTACCGTGGAGGCAGTTAACGCCTAATTTTGATTGCAATAGTTTACATAAAATGCACAAGTGTCGTATTGTTCCATAAAAGTACTTAGTTAGGTCATAAGTTCTGTCAAAAACTTTTTATAAAATTAATGATATACTTGATAATTATATAGAAATTACATATGAAATGAAAGGTGATTTAATTTAGAATACAATTTTATTTACATAGTTCAAAATGCCCTCCCTATTTTGAATACATGCCTTTAATCGACGCGGCCAATCATCTATCGCAGCACGCACCACACTCATATTTATTTCTGCCGCTGCTTTAGCTGCCTAAGATGCTCGGAGAGATTCCAAATTCTGAAGAGGTTTAGTGCAGAATTTCTCCTCCAAATGTTGCCATATCTTATAATCCAGTGGGCTTAAATCTGGACTAGAAGAGCAACTAGCTGTCTTCATGTCCGATAAAGTCAATTCCATTGGCGGTCAACCTGTTTTGCGTGATTCGTGCCCTATGAGCTGGTGCAGAGTCCTGTTGTATTATCCAATGTCTGTATTTGAACATTTTTTGAGAAAAAGTTTCCACTATGTTTGTTAGGGTGGTATTTTGGTACACCTCGGTACTAGTTTTAAAACCTCTTGCACAGAAAAACGCCTCGGCTAAGCCTGAATATGTGACTCCAAGCCAAACCATGTGTGACGAAGGATACAGTGCTTGGTGAACCCTCGGAATACGCG
>DWHP01004376.1:0-12620 GCA_018247895.1 Parnassius honrathi
GGTCCGCACCGGTGAAACGCTCCATGGCGACTGAATTCCCAGAAACCGTCGGTACTCCCCCCGCACCGCGCGCGCCAGTCATGCGCGCCTTTTGTATTTTATTCGAAATTTACATTTCTAACGACTTATGGGCCACCTTGTATAACACTACAGAAACTCTGTCTGAAATCCACAATAGAAGGTGGACGACCAGCAATGAAGTCTATGTTAGCTATTAATTTACTTTTTAACTATTTTAATTCAACATCAAATAAATTTTATGTATGTAAATAAAATGACATAAAATAAATGAAATGAACATAATATGGTAAATTTTTCTATTATGGAACTTACCTTAAAACCAAACTTCTGGTAAAGAAATATGGCTGGATTTGTTGGCGAGACATGTAGAGTTACATCTTTGCCTGTGCAAGTCTAAAATTAACAAAAACATTTAAAAATACTCATGACTAATACATGCAAAATTAGCTTCTTAAAATGCATACATACACTTTATAAAATAAACATAGTTTTTGTTTGTCAGGATTTAATTTATTCAATTCACCTAGTATACAATTTACACTTTGTATCCATTTAGTACTTATTACAGTAACTATGTTTTATAAGTAATTAATTTTTGGACTGATACCCATTAATTGCAAATGAGAAATTATGTGTTGGAAATCACCGATTTCGCCTTGCTAGAGTATTTTTATAGATTGATTATGACCATCCGGTCAGGGGGCGTCCCACACTACGTTTGCCCAGACGCGGTCTCCACTCCATAACACGTCTACTCCACCGGTTTTCAGTTCCGCGACAGACATGGCCAGTCCATTACCACTTCAGCGTACAAACACGGAAGACCATGTCAAGTAATCTTGGTTCTCCAGATACATACAACATAGTCACATTGCCTTATATTAACTTTACTAGCTGATACCCACTCGCTTCGTCGGGCGCGCGATAATATTTTATTGAGGAACCAAGATGTAAAATATTAAGAATTATTTTAATGGTAAATGAGTAACTATACTAAATTTTATGTCAATGGGGTGTATAGTTTTAGAGATCTCGTGATGAGTCAGTCAGTCGGTGGAATTTCGTTTAAATTTGCAATAATGTTTCAAATAACATTTAAGCCGTAAATTGGTTAGTATGAGTCGTACTCTCCCATATCATTCTTCCTGAAATCCTATTCATACATTCGTTACCTCGGTGAAATTGCTGTCAGTAATAAGGCCGCCCATTGTATAACAATCCCATCTAGTAGTAAGTGATGATGAAGCCTAATGTCTGTATGCTGAGAAAAACTTATTTTACTACAGGCATATTCATAATCATTAACGATTTTATCCAGAGAAACCCATTTACCATAGGACCAGTAATAAAGTACCACCTATCGGTTCCTTTAATCATCACTGGCAACGCACACTGGTTATTATTGCGTGGTATTTGCATAAACTTCATGGAGAAAGAGAGACCTTTATGATGAACTCTTTCTTCCAGAAGCGGCACAGGAAGTGGACCTGGTCGAACCCCGACGGTTCGACAAAAAATAAAATTGACTTTATTATGACGACCAGAAGCCAACTGTTTAGTGACGTCAGATGATGATCGCGAAGATAAAACTGGCACTGAATGGGTAGAGGCTCACTAAACCTTAACGTTAAGTTGGAGAGGTCCCGTCTAATGAAGTCAACTAGCACTAAGCTCGAAATTGTTGACGAGTACGTTTATCTGAGACAAATAGTCCGACTAAGTAAGTCCAAATTCGACCGAGGTCAATCGACGGATTCAACTCGGCTGGGCCGCGTTCGGCAAATTACGACACATCTTCTTGTCAAGTGTAACTCAAAATCTGAAAACCAGATTGTACAATCAGTGCGTGTTGCCAATATTGCCTTATGGACCTGAGACGTGGTCCTTCACTGCGGGTCATATGAGGTCGTTCAAGGTCGCTCAACGAGCTATGGAGACGTCTACGCTTTCTCTGCGTGATAAACTTAGAAATAAGGATATCCGCAGTAGAACCATAGTAATCGACATAGCCCAACGGATTAGTAAGTGGCAATGGGCCCGCCATATAGCTGGAAAAACCGACAACCAATAAGGAAAAAGGTTCTCGAGTGGCAGCCTCGTACCGGCAGGCATAGTGTACCCCCCACTAGATGGAGTGACAATCTAGTAAGATATGCAGGAAGTCGATAGATGCAGGTGGCTCAGGACCGTGCTTTGTGGCACTCCTTGGAGGAGGCCTATGTTCAGCAGTGGACTTGTGAAAGGTAGTAATGATGATGAACATTACCTGCAATAAATGATAGAGCATGAAGGTGGCTATCTTGGCGTTCCTCCACTCGGGCCTGGTGAGTATGAAGGATATGTAGGCCTCGTTTGGACCTACATCGGGTACCAGGAAGGCGCACGCTACCACCAGCTTCTTATACGTCACAACGCAACTGAACTCCGGATGTTGCAGGGCTTCCGACACTAAGGGAAACGAATATAATAATTAATTTATTCCATTTATTAGATAACTAAAATCCATTGATTTTTAATTAACAAAACTTAAAGTTACAGCCTAAATACGTCCCACTGCTGGGCACACAGGCCTTCGCTCATTTCTGAGAGGATTTTAGGGCAAGGAAGTGTCCGCCACGCCGCTCCAATGCGTGTTGGCGAATTTCACATGTCTGAATTTTTTTTCTTATTTCTAAGATATGTAGGTTTCCACACCATGTTTTCCTTTACCGCCAAGAACGTGGTAAATCAGTACTTAAAATTGCAATCAACAATTTCATTGGTGCCGGCGGGGATTGAACCCGGGTTACTCGCGTACTGTGAAATTTACAGTGAGCGCTAACCATCTCAGTTACCACGGCTCTTATTAAGGATAAAACTTATGCGTTTTATATATAAATAGTGGTCTCACCATCGATTCCAGGCCAGAAGAACTGCGCCAGCAAACTGTTAACGGGTGCGATGTGCTGAGGACGTACGTACGAGTAGTCCAGGCTGGCATTCGGTGGGGGCTCGTAGCCTTCTACGTGCCTGTGTGGGTTAAGGTTCTAGTAAGTAAGCGCACAAATTTAGTATGATGTTTTTATTTTGGACTGAACCTAGAACTTAGTAAACAGGATTGATCTTACTACAACCCGTAGGAAAAAGTTTTGTCAGTAGAGTCATGACGCCTAACGTGGTCGGTTGGGGAAGAGTAGCTAGCAGTACTAAGGAGACGTGCGCAGGTGTGGGAGGGGTGATCATCGGCTAACTTTCTGTGAATGACATATAGAAAATCACCTCTCATCCCCCGAGCAGTCGCATGAGCCCGCGGCCATATTCCGTCAAATCCCTAGCGATCTCATGAGACCGCACCCACCCATAAAAATTTATATTTAGAGACTACTTTTCCATGAAGAAGCTTGGCGTTATAGGCTCAATGTGAAATTTCCTAATAAAATAAAATCTATTTGTAATGAATTAAAAGTACTAAAACAAGTAGTATACCATAATAAATAAACAGAAACAAGTACAAAACAGAAGCATCAGTATTATATTGAAATTTATAACGAATATTATTAAAAATAAATGTACGACGAATACAAGATTAGGTTATTTTTAGCAACGCCGCGTCACGCGAAGCGAGCGGCCGATGTTAATGATTTTAGCTGAGGCCCGAGGGGATAATGCACACTTACGTCGACTTTTACTTATTTTCGTGTCGATACTGCGGACCAATTGTTAGCTTCTTCAATGCAAGTTTGCGGACTTCACACGGAGTGCGCAGTGCGGAGAGCGGACACTGACCGGTGCGTGGCGGCGAGCAGCTCGCGCATGAGGTGCAGCCAGGGCGACGCGACGGCGGGGTCGCGCCGGATGTACTGCTTCAGCAGCTGCCGGAGTGCTGAGTGCACAGTACGGAGTGCGCAGTGCGGAGAGCGGACACTCACCGGTGCGTGGCGACGAGCAGCTCGCGCATGAGGTGCAGCCAGGGCGACGCGACGGCGGGGTCGCGCCGGATGTACTGCTTCATTAGCAGCCCGGAGTACGGCGAGCGCAGGGACCCCCCGCAGCGCGATACCAGCACCACACCTCGCCGACCCACGCGCACCGCGCCGCTCAAGTTCTCCAGTAGGTACTGCGCCACCACGTACACGAGCAGTTTATAGAGGGTACAACGGTTGTGAAATAGTTCTTAAAAAATAATAAAATAGTGTTTTGGAAAAGGTTCTCAAAAAAGTTGTTACATCTTTTTTTTCGTTTTCAATTCGTTGTTACATTTCAACAACAACATGATTTTTAAGCACTGTAATTATGATACCGATGTGGTTTCTTTTACTGATTATTTATCGAAAGCTACGGATAATAACCTACAAATAGATGTCGTGTACACAGATTTCTCCAAGGCTTTCGACAAGTTAAATCATGATCTATTTATTCAGAAGCATAGTTGTTTTCTCAAATGGATCAAATCCTATATTAAAAATAGATATCAAGCAGTTCGTGTAAAGCGATACTCTTCGCAATTTCTGTATTCTTCAGACATGCCTTAAGGATCAAACTTGAGCCATTTGCTGTTTTCTTTATACAGAATATATTAATGACTCGCACTAAAAATAGAGAATATCTACTTTACACGGACGACACAAAGTTATTCATAGTTAACAAAGCTGCAAAAAGACCGTAACTAGTCTAAACGTGTACGGACCACAGTTTGCGATTCGTACAGCTTCTTTGATAGTAAAGTTAGTTGACAGTTATGTAGTTAGTGTAAGACGATATAGATACTGACGTACAGTGTGAGTGGCGTATAAAATAAGCAAACGTGTTGTTACTTTAGCAATTTATTACATACACTGAGGTTAATTAGAAAATGTTGCATTACAAATAGTTCGCGACGCGGCGATTCGAACCGCGTCAGCATAAAATAAATGTATGGTATTTGGACTATACATGCTGGGAGCCCAAAAAAAACAGAAAACTATAAAATGTTGCAAATATAAAAATTATATAAAATTAAAGTAAAACATAGAAAGGTGTAAAAGTTAAGTCTTATTATGATGATTTAAAACTAAATCGGCGTCCGTTGGTGCTCCGTGGCGGGCACACGTCGCAGCTGGCTTTACGCTGTTCGCGGCGCTAGCGGCGACTCGTCGCTAGTACGGTATCCTCGTGTCGCAGATACGTTAAGCAGTTTTCCCTTGCAGCCAACACGACGAATCCTCCCACTAGCAAATAAATCATGGCGAACCGGTGGTACATCGTAGTAGTTTATCGCACCTGGCCGTTTCTCGTTAATATTAATGAGCAAATTCGTCGTAAAACATCAAAAAGTGTACGTGCCAAGCTTTCGACTCTGTTGATGTAGCCTCTCTTCTTGCGGCTTAGTAAGGAGTAAATTTCTATGAACAGTTATACCATTACCATGGAATTCTGGCAGTTCCATTTTTGGCGTGCACACGCTGGACCAATTTTTTTCATAGAGCGACCTCTATACAGTGTCGTATTTCTCCTCCCACCGATTATATTGTTCTTTGTATTGACTCCATCGAGCGCCTTTTAGTTAACTCCCAATGAATGTTGTCAATAGCTTCCCACTTACTTTTCAGTGCGTTCAGGTTATTTTCGAGTTTCCATTTTCCAGTCATGTTGCCTAGGTTAATCTTACTTATTACTCGAACAAACGCATTAATGTCAAACATTTGTTGCCGCAATAGTTTTTGATGTTCTGAACTTAGTTGTTCGGGATCCCCAGGCTTATTTGTCACGAGATTCGGCTGTTCTTCAGACATGCTAGTCTTCATCGATAGTATAAGCCGTGAATTTTCATGTGTTTTTTTTAAATATTAATGTACAGGTGAAAACGAAATACAGCTTAAAAATTCTTAATATTTTTTATGCAAATAAATCATAATAATTCATTTCTGTACACTTCGGAAAATTTTTGTCCATATCGTGAGGCGTCTAGAGTGAAATTACTTGCAATTGTGAGTTTTTTTTTTTTTTTTAAATGTGTATTAATATTGGTTCTCATTACGAGGAAATGTTCACTGTGATCCAAACCGACATAGGACATTTATAATAGACAACAGTAACTTGAGTTAAGTAATGAAACCTCAGACCTAGTATTCAATAAATAGGTCTTCTAAACAATCACAAACGCACACAAACACATACACACACACACACACACGTGTGCTCGCACACACACGCGCAAGCTCGCACGCACGCCCGCACGTACACACGCACGCACGCTCGCTCGCACGCACGCACGCTCGCTCGCACGCAAGCACGCACGCTCGCTCGCACGCACGCACGCACGCTCGCTCGCACGCATGCACAATCGCACGCTCGCACGCAAGCACGCCCGCACGCACACTCGCACGCGCGCACGCACACACGCACGCACACACACACACACACACACACACACACACACATTTCCACACCTTAAGATAGTAAATAACTCACCGATCTCTGGAACCTGTCCAAAATTCTCTCGGCATTCATTACCACTTCGGGGTCCTCGGCCGCGTATCCGTTCAGCAGTTTCACGGCCCTATAAAACACAAAAGCGTTTTCATTCTCAACGTCATTAACCTTTCGTCGTATTTTTATATTAGTAGCAGTGACAATCAAATACTCAGAATGGAAAAGAATAGAATAATTTTCATACATAATAGAATAAAACAATTATTTTTGAAAGTCATCCTTTACTTCGATCACTGGGTGGGAAAAAACCTTTGTCCTGGGAAGAACCAGCAAGAAACCCAGCTATACTTTAAATACAGACCACGAAACAAACCGTTAAAAAAGACAACACTCATAAAATATATTCTGTAGATAGGTCTCTCCCATAGATTGCTTCATAGGCGGATATTTGCCACAGTTGCTGCGGTTGACAACCGCAGTTTTTTTAGTCTTTATTAGAACGAAGCTTCTGTCCATGTCCTAGTTTGCTTCCCTCTGCCGCCTTTTACGACACCGACGCGACAAAATAGGTTAGTTGATATTCTTGCATCGCCACTACACAGTGAAAGAATTGGGTACTTACTTATCTAAATTGAAGATAGGCAGATGCTTGTGCCTCTTCAATCTCCGCAATGCCAGCTTTGCTCTGAACCTGTGGAGATGTGCCTTCTTATTCGAGTCCTTAACCTTCGCGATCATGCTCTCAACTCGTTTCAGCAGCTGTATCTCTTCGTACTCTGTCATCTCCACAAGATAACTGCGAGCGTCAGGAACTTTCTCAATCCAGGGCAAATCGATGGAGTTCGGTTCTGTAGAGAATAAAGACTCCCGTCTCACGAGAGGTTTCTCATCGGTTTTTTTCCCTCTGACATCGGAAGGTAATTTTCTGGTTTCAGAGCGCCATCTATCTTCGATTTCGTCGGCGAGATGTGGAGAGCTTCTTGAATCCGAGTCATAAAATTGTGGTGATTGCTGTTGAAAGCGAAGAATTGAGGATCAGAACCATAATCATTTATTTCGTGTGTAAGCTATAACACCCTATTTCATCCCCTCAGAGGTAGAATTTTTCAAACAAATATTTCGAAAACATATGAAATCCACCAATACGCGCGCGGCGGACTTTACCTACCCCTAATACATTCTCACGAATGAAAGGCCTGTTATATTTTTTTGTCAGTTTTCATTGTTATGTCAGATTCGTGAACTTATAAGTTGAAATACACTTTGATATATTTTTTCAGATTTTTTCTAGCTTTGTTAAAGGAGATATAACAAATAACTTTCTTATTATATAGAAATTCACAATCTTGATGCAATGACCAGAAAAGTATCATTAGTCATTACACATCAAAACAAAAACATTTTTTGTTTGATTTGGTGAATTAAATCAGTAATGATATCTCACGTTTTATTAAGAATAATAATTTATTATTAAATTAAAATTTAAGTATATTTCATTTAATAGTCGTACAAGTCTATATTTTTTATAGAAGAAGGGGCAAACGAGCACGCGGCTCACCTGATGAAAAGTGACTACAGCCGCCCATGAACAACTGCAACACCAGGGGAATCGCAGGTACGCTGCCAGCCTATTAGAAAGGAAGTTCAAGGTGTCACAATCGACTAGACAAACTATGGCTTACAGTCTATTGGGATTCAGAGGAAATTTTATTGATCGATTATAAAGATAAAGGTGTCAATATCACGGAAAAGTATTACGCTATGCTATTAGAGAAATAAAAAGATGCTTTTAAATAAAAATGAAGGAGAAAGTGGTTTCGAGATACGCTCCTTTTGCACGACAAAGCACCCGTTCACAAGAGTCAGGTTATGGTCGCTTCCTTACAAGTGCAAGTTAGTACAAAATGCCGTTGAAGAATTTGTTGCCTTTTCTTCAAGAAATCACCAATCAATCAATGAGTTGGCAAAATTCATTGATTGATTGGTGATTACTTTTATTAATAGAAATAAAAAATATAGAAAAAAAACTACGTCAACTTATTTAAAAAAAAACGGCAATTTCATACGTAGACCTAATATTTACAAGCATTAAAGTTTATCTTTTCATGTAACTCTTTTTAATTGAGTGATATTGCTAACACACAAAAAATAAACTATATTCGGATTACACTCGAGTTATCGAGCTAACTCGACTCACCAAGTACGCAGCACTATTCGATGCTGTATGCTGATCTCTTAAGTAAAATACAACGATACGTTATTATTATTGCGGCTGCACGAACGGATCGCCGGGACCCAGGAATGAATCACAATCGCATAGAATTACCTGCATGAGATAGCAGAGTAATGCTGTTGTGTTTCGTATGGTACGTGTCCCCCCTTTTACTGGAAACGTGGCATTCCATCTTAGTACTAAGAAATGACAACGCATCGGCATTGTGACACTTAATCGAAAGTAGATGTAAAAGTCTATGGTCTACAGCATCCACTTACCATCAGGTGGACACTGAAAAAAGACTGAAATTATCAAACGTGGTGGTAATATGGTAAATCTTCATTGCAAACCGACATAGAACATTTTAATAAAGTTATTTGTGTCGAAAATTTAAGGGTATTTAAAATTTACTATTTGTATCTTACCTGGTTTATTGCTGGCTTGTATCCAGTCGTATCGTGCCCAAATCTTTGAAACGTACTCGTTAGATCAGAGTCTTTGGAGTGGAAGTCCAACTGATGCTCCTCTATCGTTATGTCTTGGTCAAATTCCTGCCTGGTAGTAAAGGAAATTATGGCTATTTCTCATTATTTCTATCAAAACGGGAAACATCATTATAATTTAAGGATTAATAATAATAATAATAATAATAATCGTTTATTGACAGACAACATTGACAGATAAGCAACATTAATTTAAAAAAAATTGAACTAATTTAAAATAATAATGAAATACAAAAATAAATATAAATTAAATAAATGCCATCAAATAAATTAAAACTTACATCTTAACATACTAGATCAATATTTAAATATTTCACTACTATACTTTGCGTTAAAATTTGTATAATCGCATGTCCAGATTTGAGAAAATTACTTCTGAATCTGGCCACACGATGTCTTATCAAAGCATCGAGCGTCGGTACACGTGCCTCAGCGAACATTGTAAATGCACTACAGTACCTCGGAAAACGAAATAATATTCGGAATGAATCGTTGTACTGAACCTTAAAAATTCGATAGTTTTCCTTTTCAAAAGCTCCTCAATTAGAGCGTTAATGTAAAGGTTAAACAGCAGAGGAGAAGTAAAAGTCAGGCCATGACTACTCCCACACTAGGCCTGCGCGACCAGGCCTTAACTGTTCCGGAAGCCCTCGGTAAGTAAGTGGCTTATGAGCAGCTCCTTGAGGCATTGGAAGCAAGATATGACGACGCCCACCTGGAACACGTCTTTCGTGCGCAGCTTAAAGACCGCGTGCAACGCATCAACGAAAACCTGCAACAGCAACAGCAGCCCATGCACTGGAGTTTGAAGCCGTGCAGCAGGATCATCGTTTCCACTGCATCAAGGAGGTTGCAGCAGCTACAGTAATTAAAATAATTTAAATTAAAATCCGTAAAAGTGGTTTTAATCAATGTGTAGTGTTCGCGTAAATATAAGAAATCAAAGTGTTTTCTATATAGATATACGGTTCTCATATTATCGTATAAGTGCAATATGGTTATGATAGAGGTATTTTAAGAACATAAAATTGCTTGACCTCGACCTGTCGTAGAGTAAATCACAACCTAATAAGTTATTAGTAATAACGCTTCGCGATAAGAGGCATGCACAGGGCTTCTAACTAACTACCAAGAGTTGAATTTGAAGTAGGGCAGTGAGGTGATAGGAGTAAATAGATACGACCAAAAATACCATTTAGATCATATTGTTTCTGCAAACATATTATAATAATTAACATAATAATAAAAATATTTAAAACAGCTGCATTCTACGATTCGCCATGTTATTAAAAATGCGAAAAACTTCGTTCAGATCAACTGATTTTTTCTTTTTTTCAAAGGCCATAAATACCATACGTAGGTCACTCAATAAGTTTTGAGGTGCTCGAAATTTAAAAATGGAATTACGTGGTTTGCTGATTTCAAAAGGGGCAAAATTAACCTTAAAGATGAACAAAGAACCGGGGCCCCGCAAACAGCAGTAACGGTAGAAAATGAATGGACTACTGAAATGTTGGTGCGAGAAGACCCACGAATCACATATACGGACATCTAAAAGATTGTAGGCATTAGTTCATCATACATCTTGGAGTGAGGAAGCTTTGTTGTCGATGGATCCCTCGTTTGCTCTCCGAAAGCGAAAAACAGACTCGTGTGGATTGTTACCATGAAATGCGTCTATGTTTTGAAAACGGGACATCCAGGTGTGTTTCAGAAATCGCTACTGGTGACGAGACATGGGTCTATCAATATGGTCCAGGAAATAAAAGGCAATCATTTGTATGAGTCTACTCAGAAGGACAGTTACCGACGAAAAAAATGGTAGCAATTTTTTTTTCGCGGAGCGGACATTTGTCGACGTCAATGCTGGAAAATCGTAGGTCAGTCAACTCTGAATGGTGGAATAATACAGTTGCATTACCCAAAGTTTTTCAAGCTGTGCGGGAGAGAAGACCAAAGACCGGGCTTCGGGGAATCATGCTGTATCACGATAACGCCTCTTCACATACCTCCCTCAGAACGAAAGCATTTAGTGAGGAATCTGGTGTTGAAACTCTAAGTTATCCACCCTACAGCCCTGACTTAGCTCCTTGTGATTTCTTTTTGTCACCCAGAGTCAAAGAACAGATAAAAGGCAAGTTTTTTTCAAGCGCCGAAGAAGCCGTGGTTGCCTACGAAGAAGCTATTTCCGACATGTCAGCTCAAGACTGGCAAAAGTGTTTTCAGAGTTGGTTTAGGCGAATGGAACTTTGTATAGAGAACATTTTGAAAAGAAGTAAAATAAATATTAATAGTATCTAGAATACCTTTTGTATATCTCAGAACTTATTGAGTGGTTTTCTGTGTTTGACGCAAAAAAATGTAAAAAAATGTAATATTGAAGACTGTAAACACTTCCTCCCTCGTCCTGAAAATAAGTTAATCTTACTTACACAAAATATTAGATGCATAAATAGAAACATAACCGGGTTTGAAGCTTTGTTGCATAGACTGGATATAAAATGTGATATTATTGTCCTTACAGAATGTCAGCTATCAAACCTCCCATCCCACCCACCGCTCCTAGATGGCTATTCTTTACACAAAACTGAAAAAATCATTAATCAAAATGACGGTTTAGTAATCTATGTTAAAAATAATGTAAAAGTAACTGTCCCAGAGCCTACATTCCAGGATAGTAATTGCTTAATCATTCGAATTAATTCCGAGACGACTGTTATTGCAATTTACAGACCTCCTTCTCAAAACATTGATAGATTTCTAGAGTTCCTTGATACGACCTTAAACAAACTTAACACGTATAAAAATATCATCTTAACTAGTGACATAAATATTATTAACATTACCCCCGGGGAAAACAGATAACCGCGCACATACGAACAACCTAAATATCTGCTCTTTTCATGGACATTTACCAACACATTACCACCCTATACATCAAAACGGCTCGTGTTTAGACCATTTTGTGATTAAATCAAATAAACCTTCTTTATTAACATTAGTTACTAATTCCTCGCTTACTGATCATCAAACAATTTTACTAACATTACAATTAACCTTACCTAGAAAAAACTGGATACGCAGTTACACTAAAGTCCATATAACGAACCTTGAAAATAACGTACGTAGCATTAATTTTGACTTTGTTTATCGCTCTGACGATGCAAATACGTCCTTGAGTTACTTTATAAATTCTTTACGCATATAATACGCAATAAATAATAATACATCTACAATAAAACTATCACTTAAGTATTATAATATTAAACCTAGGATACATAGGCTGCACTAAAAGTATCGGGAATGGAATATTTCCACTGTTTCTGTCATATTAAAATCTTTTTATTTGAAAACTCCTTGGTTTTAAAAATCGAATTCCATTTCTTTATTTAAAAAAAGATGCTCGGTCTTGTAACAAGGTTTTGTCAAACTTGTTTAGTCGTTGAGAAAATGGAATTGACTCGAGAAAATTCAAGAGCGATGATTTATTA
>DWHP01004377.1:0-12620 GCA_018247895.1 Parnassius honrathi
GGTAGAAAAAGGATGTGGCGATAGAAAAAAGATGTGGCTGTAGAAAAAGGATGCGGCGGTAGATAAAAGTTGTGGCGGTAGAAAAAAGATGTGGCGGTAGAAAAAAGATGTGGCGGTAGAAAAAAGAGGTAGCGGTAGAAAAAAGATGTGCCGGTGGAAAAAAGATGTGGCGGTAGAAAAAAGATGTGGCGGTAAAGAAAAGATGTGGCGGTAGAAAAAAGATCTGGCGGTAGAAAAAACTCCATCCAGACAGACTGCTGTGCAGGAAAGAACTCTTTCTACTGGTTTAGTTGCAGTGCAGTATGGCGGGTTCGAATTCAGCACTGAACAAGTTAATATAGGTTTACACATATTTTCAGGTGTTTAAATCGCGTACTTTAGTTATGAAACTGTTGTCTCTTAGTGATAAATTTAAAGAAATAAATATATTAACTTTGGCCTCTCTGTGTATCTACAAAAATTTAATGTATATTCACAAAAGCAAAGGTAGTTTTAGTAAAAAAAAGTGATACACACTCTTTAAACACTAGGAACAAACACAAGCTCTACCAGTTTCTCGACTCGCGTAGAGTCAGTAATACATTCTTGGGGTAATATGTATACGCTATTACAACAAAGTCCCAGAAAACATACAAGGTCTTTCTATTACCAAGTTTAAATATTTAATTTAACAAAAACTATATAAAAAGGGTTGTTATAACATAAATGAATACATGGTATGAAAGATGTTTCTAGATTTTTGTCTACGCGCAATTTATGTATGTGAAACGAGATCAAACACTTTCGCGCCACGGTAAACGCTACCGTAAGAGATTAAGTTCAACAAATATTAAAGCGTTATTTTTGTTGGTTCTTATCGTTTATACAATTTTAAAATAACTATTCTATGCAATAAAATAATTAAATAAATAGTCTATGACCCGAAAATCACGCGGGTGAAGCGAAGCCAATTCTTAAAATCTATTGTAAAGTATTTGATCTATGTACCCTAAAACGTATTCGATAATGGTATGAGTGAAATACAAATAACTTATGACAAAAATGTTTAAGGTTGAGCGTATATCGAATTACAATTACTTCCCTGAATATTTTTTAAAGATTCACGTATAGATTCAATACAAAAACTTTGTAGTTAAAATTCCTGACGCGTTATTTATTGTATCGATTATGACCATACATGTCAACATTTCGATATCTCTAATCTTGAACTTTATCGAAAACTTAGAAGTGACAAGTAAGCAAATATTTTTATAAATAAATAAAGACGGTAATTATTTTAAAATTGTGTGAGATGCTTTTACAATTATGGAAAGCTTCTCTCTGTCTAGGACTTGGTCTCGGTACGTACCATGCTTGTTATTTATTTCTGTTGCTAGACAACAATGCATTCCTAGTTTCAAGATCCTAGTTGCATGCTAATGGCAGTGTGACCATAGCCAAGAGGGTGATGACAATGCCTTCATAGGTTATCAAATTGCAAATGCATTCGTGGAAAAACCACGCTTTTAATAAATAGGCCTGCTCGACCTGTAAGAGTCCGCTGTGTTCCGTATGGGGGGTTTAAGGAACCGGAGACCCCTTTTTACTGGAAACGAGACATTCCATCTTAGTCCTCAGGGATGACAACGCACCTGCATTTTGATTCTTAATCAGGGTTAATTGTAGTCAATTACAGGCCGTAGCATCCACTTACCATTAGGTGGGCTTGTGATCGTTTGTCAAATTTAGTCTTTAAAAAATACAACACATCTATGGTAGAGTGCCTTTCGAATGATATTAGTTTTATTGCTTTCTTGTTATGATAAGAACAAAAGATACGCACTCCACAATTTTCTATGTTCACATATAACTTACTATATATTTGCCGTATTATAGCGACATAAGATAATCGACTATACCGAGAGCGGCGTATAAGAATCCTCTACACCAAGACATCCCGCGGGTGTCGTAAAAGATGACAGAAGGATACTGAAAAAGGAGACGGCAGCAGCATCTTTCTGGAAACATTTTAGTAATAATAAAATAAAAATAAAAACTTTTTCCTATCTATCTTCTATGTATAGCCACACTTATGATAAATATCTATGAAGTCAATCTGTGGGGAACACTCACGCCTGTCACCCAAAGGGGTAGGTAGAGACCACAGTGACAAACAATACGCTAAAAGTTCACCCATTACTTTATAATATTCTTTTTTTATAACATTCTGTTTTATTCTCTCTGTCTGTCAACCGACAAATTTTCAGTCGAACAGATGGTATTTGCTATTTGCTCACGTATACCTGCACCAACTGCAAACAATAAAACTACTGATGAAGTGTCACTTCCGAGGGCTAAGATGAAATGGGCAGCCTTAAATTATACTAGTTTCCCATAGACTTGAGACCAGAAAACAGCACTGCAAATAGTGCCGATTGGATGCAGAAATAAATAAAAAAATAGATGCCCACTCAGCCTGACCTCTAGGCATAAAAGAGTTCTATTACTAATATGAAGCATTTAGATCTGCACTGTATTTGTTACTCATGATTGAGCTCTTTATTTGAGCAAAATGGACAACTTATTCTTGTGTCATTTAAAACTAGCTGTACGACCTAACTAGAGAACTGTAACAACTCTAGAGAGGCAATTGTTTGAAATTTATACCTTTTTAAAATACGATTTTACTAAAGATTCATTATAAACCTATTTATTAAAGTTTGTTGTAAGACATCCTATTTAATTAGTTGTAAGGATGCCACAGGAGCCTCGCCTATTGAAATTCTCTCTCGTTTTGAGTTTGTTAAGTGTATTCAGTCAAATTAAGGTTCTACCAAAATTGTGTCCTAGTGGACACAAGTAAGATCAAGATTCCACGTCGCGAAATAAAATTGAGTGTATCGCCGCCGGGTACAGGGAAACAAATAGCCTCTTTACCCCAATCTCTCAAATGTCCAACAAGAATTTTATTCGTTATTTCACTCCTTCTGTTTTTTCTTCTTCCGCCCTTAATAATTTAAAATTGCCCTCTTAACTGACTAGTCACCATTATTCTCTTCAAGAGACTCTTTTAATCAGTAGTAACCGTTATTTTCTTCTTCGTGAATTTTTTACGAGTTGTTGTTCGAAACCGTTTAATACATTTTGTATTGGGTGAATTTAAAACTTAATTTCACTATCAGTTTCGGCGCAGTAAGATAAATTAATGGAGATGGAACTTCAATCATTGTGGGGACGTTTAAACAAGAACGTAGCCGAAGAATGGACTAAGTGATACGCCTTGCGGGAAGCCTATGTCCGGCAGACGATCGCCGCAGGGTGGTAGTTATGGTGACACAAGAATGATAAGCGGTTCTACTAGTGAAATAGTTTTGATAAAAATTTACAAAACTTTATTTCATGAATAGTTGTTCCATTAGCAGCAAAGGAATGGGATAATTTGCCAGTATCTGTCTTTCTATCCAATTACAATGTGGGTGTCTTCAAGGCAAAAGTTTATAGGCTTTTGATGAACTAAGCCAGTACCTACCACACGTCTAGTAGCCACAAACGCAACTGCCGATCTTGTGGTCCCGGGTTCGAATCTTGGTGGAAATCAGTCACTGGGTTCTTCTGTCAAGAAATTCTCAGTGACAGTCTGGAGTGAGGAAGCTGGCAGTGTTTCACCCCTGTGCCTCGGAAAGCTACACCGTTGGTACTGCGACTAATCTTTTTCCGGTCGTGTCGGATTGCCGACCTATCGGACGTTGAGGGTAAGAGTTCACCTGAGCACACACTCGTACTCTATAATCAAGAATGTTTATCCATGTGCAATTTATGTTTGAAAATTGCTTCCACGGCACAGGACAAATTCCTAAAGTGGGGGTAAAATATTTATAAGTATAAAAAATCCTTTCCATGCAGCAACGACCTATATAACCATGCAGATAGCTAGTCTCCTTTAAGACTTGTACCGTGATCTAAATTCGGTCCGGACGACATCATTTAGCTAAGTCTGTACTCTGTGCCATATTCAGCAGCATCACCACTTATCTGCAGATGGGAATTATTCAAGCACTGGTACATAATAAAAAAAAAACTTACATGTAATGTTATTTTATTTTGTTATAAACCAGTCCTTGAAAAAACATTACCTGTATGTTTTTTTTTATTTAAGAATGTAGAAAATTATTGCCAGTTATCAAAGAATTATCAAAACATACCTTACAAATTTTATATTGTAATTCAACTGGCGTTGCTAGTTTGCAACACGAGTCGTGGTTTAAACTATCGCGCAAGTAGCTGTGTCAGAATGCCCCCAGGAATTGCATTAAGTGTACGTATTAACGTTGAACATTTAGACAAGGAATTCCAGCTCAAGGCACCCTAACATAAATTATACCTTTATTCGAAGCGAAATACGCGAATGAGCGTTTTATTTATCTTATTTCGTGGTATAACTGTTTTTAAGATTATACCATATATTGAATAGAATGTAGATATAATTGTAGAGAATTTAAAAATAACTACAATATTTGTTTGTTGGCTGTAATTCTTGTAAGCCATCAGCATCTTCATCATTATTCAGGAATCCATAATTCCAACAAACACGGTCTCCTAAGCCACCTTCAACCATCATCTTACAATATATCTTACCAGATTGTCACTACCTTTAGTGGGGGAGAGGGCAGCGTAAGTTATAATAAAAGAATTAAGTAGAAGACGTGAACAACCAGTCGCAGTGAATTACGAATATCGCTCGTTATCTGTTACGTTGTTTACAGAAAATCATTTACTCTACAATGTTTCGACATTTCATCGTCATCAAGAGTTACCTATAATAAAACGTTAATAAATTTTCAATATACAGCTTTGTCACTATTTACCATATAGGAATGAATGAATTTGAATACATTTGTCATTTTAATACCATGCATTGTATATGATTTACTACTTGCGATGCTAGAAATCACACTGGCATCTTTAAGTTTTTCTTAGTAAAAAAATTTGCTGTCTAAAATTATTAAAATATAGTGTTAGAATACACTCTCATGCAAAGTAAAAACAATTCGCGGGACCATTAGCTTTGAGGGAAAACGAAATAAATCTCAAGTAACAATGAAAAATTGGAACATAACGGAACCCTACGTGACACGCGCCGGTTGGATGCTCAAACTCGTCCCTCCGGATGACTCTTTCTTGGAAATATTACCTTTTTGGACACAAGGCACTTAGTTAAGACGCATCTAAGAGAATTTTAATCGATGGGATGCAGACTGCTTTCGATGTCAGCTATTATGTTTTAAAGATTTATTTTTATAAAAGTATGCGTGTAGTACATTAAAATTTAGATTTATGAGTCCTATTTAAATTTTAATGTCATAAAAACACTTGCATGATAAATATGTTTAAGCGAATACTACGCATGGAGTATAACTCATTTTTACGGATTTTATTGCGTTTAATTTTAACTTTTTTTACTGTCGACATTGGGGCTTTACTTTACAGCACCCGCACAAGCACCTATCAGTACTGCCTATAAAAAATTCATGAATGTAATTCTTTGCTATTAATAACTGAATCGCCTTTAATGTCATAATAAGCTACTTAACTTACTTAACTAAGGTACAAGTTACGATGATGCCGGCGGAGCATCAATGAAATTATTAATTGCAATTTAAAGTGCTAATTTAGCGGGTGTACGGCGGTAAAGGAATATATCGTGACGTTTAAGGAATAAAATATTTCGGAAACGTCTGAAATCCGCCAACAATATTAGACTAGCGCTGCGGACTGATTGCTCCATAAAGTTAAAAAAAAGTAAAAATTACAACCTTCACTCATTTCTGGGAAGGTTTTAGGGCAAGGAAATGCCCGCCGCACTGCTCCAATGCGCGTTGGCGAACCACATATATTTTTCAGATATTATATTTTCTTATTTCTCAGACATACAGGTTTCGTCACGATGTTTTCCTTGACCGCCAAGCACGTGGTAAATCAGCACTTTAAGCTTCAGGCATCAAACCCGTGTTGCTTTTGTACTGCGAAATTTACAGGGTGCGCTTAGGGTCTGAGTTATCACGGCTCTTTAAATTGCTCTAAACCCCCTCAGGAATGGGAGAAGGCATGTGATCAAGAGCGTGACGTACATTGGCTGCAACATTACTTTGACTTGACTAAAATATCTATTCATCTCCTAGATATTCTGGGTAACAAGACATCTTCTCCGTCTATCTGCTTACCTGTTTTTTCTCTAGAATACTTATAGCAAGACCCCGAAATACTGTAAAATCGCTGTCCGTAGGTCTGACCACAAAATAGTACTTAATTTTGAATGGAGCCTTCGCTAACTATGACGTCAACACATCAAACGCCGTATTCCCCACTGTGACCAAGATATGGGGATTGAAAAAGTTAAAATCGGACACCATAAAATCTGTAAAATTAATAAATTCAATCGAGATAGATTTAACAATAATATAGTAACTTATTTTATCAGATAATTACAAACATTGTCAAATTAAAGCTAGACGCAGTACATTTTTGTCAATCACCCTCAAATATTTTATATTGGTGACCCTTTTTACCCTCTGCAAAAATAGTTTGTAACATGTTAACGGCGTAGAAGCATATGGCACCGATATTTGACAAAAAAAATAAAAACAAAAATTTTGAATTAAATGTTTGTTGTAGAATTGAACGTTGCCTACAAAATTTTTTTTACCGTTCGTAAAGAAGGGTGGATATGATTTGAATTTCGATAAATTTTAATTTATTTATTTATTTAATTCAAAATTTTTGTTTTTATTTTTTATAAAATATCAGTCAGTACAGTAGGCTTTTACTCTGTTCAAATGTTACACCCTACTTTTTTCCAGACGGTAAAAAAGGTTAACCATTTAATTATAAGACCTATTTTTACGTCTATCGCCTGATTCGCATTTCTTTTTTTCTATTTAGGTCCCGGTGGCATCGTACAATGTTAATGAACTTTGCACAATGTGGCATTAAGAAAAATAGTAACTTACCCCACAATCATACACATTTTAATTAAATTTATAATAAAATACAATTGGTCGTATAATACATTCCCGGATAATTGACTGCCTCGTTAGTCTAGTGGTTGTAAACGCGACTGATGAATGTGAGTTCACGGATTCGAATCCCGGGTCGGGCCAAAAAATCACATATTGAGTTTTTTCGTCAAGGAATTCTGATTAGCTGCCCGGAGTCAGGAATTTGGCGGTGTCCCACCATTGTGCCTCGGAAAGCACGTAGAGCCGTTGGACCTGCGCTTAATCTATCTCCAGGCGTGTAGGTTTACCGTCCCATCGGACTATGAGAGACAGGGATTAAGAGTGCACCTGTGTTTGCGTATACACTTGGGTACTATAACCCTGTCCTGCGCCGATGGCTAGTCTCCGTTGAGGTTGGCTGCCGTAACCGAAATTCGGTCTGGAGGACATTCCATTCCTAGATTATTTAAGTTACCGAACAATATGATATCACGTAAATTGCACTAAAAGACTAGTTTTAAAAAAATATACCTAAATAATAATTTGATTCCAGGAGATACGAATACAAAATCGACTTTCACGACAGTTTTATTTTCATTTTGTAATATCTCATCCCTAGCGGAATGTTTTATTTTTGTACATGCCATATATTTGTTAAGGATCGAAGTTCCTGGAGCAGTTTTTCTTTATTTTTCTCCGTGCTTCCTTGTCATATATCACAAGTTGTAAGCCGGTTGTTTCCACGGTTTAATAAATCATAATATTTTCCAGCCTCAGCGAGCTCGTCCTGTCCGCGGGGATTAGCAATGATGTTTTATTTGACGGCTACGTCTTTTAAGTTGTACACAAAAGAAAAGGTGAATGAAACATTCTTTAAAACCGACTTTACTTTTGTTTCCTTGTTGATTTAGTTATCTATGTACAGGCATCATTATCGATAAGTCTGAAAAATTCGAACTTGAATTTAGAACGTTTTCCGTTATAGTGTTACTACTATATTTTAAATTAAATAAACTTAAAAACTCCGAGGATATTCATGACGTTATCATTATTAACAGACCGTAAAAATCTACTAATGTATAGTGCTTTAATCGCCACGCTTGGGTGGCGAGTTCATGGTGCTCCCCTTCGCCAGTCTACGTCTGTGAAATGTTTACACCGCCATTAATCAATAAGCCATAAGAGCTATAAGATATTTTTCTATTTCACACAGTCACCTCTTGCGATACCCACGAGACGAATTTTCGTTAATTTTTTTAATCGTTTTCCCCTACATTAGGATCTTCTTCTGTATATTGAATGCAGTTTAAAAACATAAACTGCACAGGGACAAACATTCAGACCCACACAGACAGAGGAAAATACTTGTTACTCGCGGGATTCGAACCCGTGGCTCCCTGTGCTACCTATTGCGCCAAGGAGCCATCAAAAATAGGGTGGTAAATATTTTAATGTCGTCACCACTAACAATTTCGCAAAAGAATACTAAATACAGTGACATTTTTTTTATAGAATAAGGATGATAAACGATCACTCAGTTCATTTGATGTTAAGTGGATGCTGTGACCCATCGATATCTACATCAAAAAAGGAGATTAGTTGCTACCTAAAATGCCTCGTTTCCAGTGAAAAGGGTCTCCGGTTTTTTACACTCACCATACGAAACACAGTAGCATTAAGCTGCTATTTTACGCTGGATTTCGTGAGACCAAGATCGTTACGCTTTTGAACTGACCCATTCGTACTACAATCACTAAATAGCTACAACATAGCTCTTACACGCTTAAAAACATTTAAATTTTAAAAACAACATTTTTATCAAATTTATACTCATAATCGGTTTCCGAATACTACACGCCTTAGAAGCCTTCATATGATGTGTTATAGTTTATTTCAATCGTTAACAAAATGGTACATTAATAATCCTCTATAAGCAAAGCTGGAAATTTAAATACGAAAAATATGTGTATAAGGCCTTAATGCCTTGGCTCTACGAGACGCAATCAAGTGTCGAGTGGAACGACTGTAACTGGGACATTAAGGAGAAGCGCACAGCAAGCTACGCCATTGAAGTTATTATGAATTTTAATGTCCTGCTATTTGTATATATATACGGCTGGGAGGCGCGGACTGCGGCAAAGAGTAAGCAATATGAAAACAGAAGGGTTAGATTTATTGAAGATTTTTATTAATTAAATATTTGAAGTACAAAAATATCTATTACTTACTAAAATACGCAGATAAATAAAATGAACTATTGTTCAGTTCATTTCCAGTAAATTTAACGACGAATAGACGTGGTGTTGCAATTATAATGTAGCTTATATTATGGTTTCAATACAAATGGGTCGGCTGGACCGGTGAAGGAATACGCCTTTAAAGGATATGAACATGAAAAGGCAGTCCGTACAACTGTGTTTTGTATAGTGAATATCGGAAAATGGAAACCCTTTTTTTTACTACTTAGGTTTTTTACGTTCAAGTGCAATGCGTGCTCTGTTGTATCTGCGCCTTCTTACACGATCTATATCTCAGCCGGTACGTCCTTTACAATTCTCCCGACACCACGAAACCATGAAAACAGTTCACAAGCATCAACCTTACTCCTCTGCCTCTCCTGCGGACCAAATTTCGGCCGCGAGTAGACGAGCGCGCGCATCCTGATGATGACACTTGCGAATGACACTAGCGATCCACCCCGGCTTCGTATGTGTGATTCCTGAATTTCTAAAATTGTGCCACCTCCCGGGTATAATTGTAAATTTGAACCATTCAGGGACACACTTAAATACGCACAACATGTTTCATGAAAATCGGTCCAACCGTTTAAGTGCAGTTCAATGATAAACGCACGTTCATAAGAATCATAATACATATATATGTTACGGCTAATAGCCGAAGTGCGGTTGTACTTAGTTCTATCCGGCTAGAACTAGGTGCGGCCAGCAGTATGTTACGGCGGATGTTAGTGTGGATTCACCTAGTAGGCGGGTGATACAAGGTGGGGTTGATTGCGATAATCATACATAATTTTTAAATTGAATAAATTCCTGCTGTTTTAATGTCGCCCCAGGGCCACCCTAACTGCACTTAACCGACTGTCACTTGATACGTTTTCCCGTACTTTTTTACAAATTTAACAGTACACCTAAATTGAACCAACTACTGCCGGCCGCACCTATTTCTAGCAGGCTAGAACTAGGTGTAACCGCACTCCCGCATTTGGCCGTAACATATATAAAGATGTTACAAACTTCAATGTCTCTCTGAGGTGATCGATTTAGCTTAGTAACTGAAAGTTAACAATACACGTTTTCTTTACACTATAAACCTATGGTTTTATTAATCTCTCACGCTTCTCTCCGTGGGTCGCCTTCAGTCCGCCTGCCGAGTGATGTTTTTACGATTGTAACATGAAAATACTCGTTTTCTCCACGCCACAATATTATTCCTGTAATCGTATATCGTTTTGCTTCTAAAATATATGGACCTAAAGCTTATATTCGTGTACAATACAATCGACAAAGCTTGTTTCGCTTAGTGTACTCGGATCGTGCGTAACATATAATTAGAAGTTGATTACTTCGCATATTTTGATTCCAACCCTATTTTATGATAATAGTGGAGGTGTTAGCTGCTTGTTTATCTCAAACATAGTGATTAGCGTGCGGACACGCGGAATTTACGTACGTAAATAATTGAATTCGTTTATAAAATGGCCTAAGGCTAACGCGTGATATTTGCATCAACGTTTTTTTTCCAAATTTGTACCCATTTCATTGTAATTTTTGCTGTCATAAGTCATAACGTATATTCATAATGACGAAGTAGCTCGGTATAATTATAACACTTTTATCCCATTTTGTTTTATTCATTCATTCATTCATTCATTACCACCTATCAAAACAAGGTTTATCATTGCCATAGTTGCCACGCTTGGCACGTGGTTTGGCAACCAACTGTCAAGCGATTTTTTTTTATAGTTGTGAATAGCAAGATACCGAATGATCTCCTTGTTTATTTCCCACCGCCGCCCCCTACTAAATTACTTAGAATATTCTTACACTTCCACACAGTTATTTTTGTTTAATGTTAGAAATCAATACACGAATAGGGAAACTGTTTATACAGTCTGATGTATTATTTATCAGTACAGACAATTTATAAATGTTAAAAAGAACCTGAACTTTCCTTTAATGTAAAAAATAAGTGTTCAAAACCGTAAATGGCTTTCGGAAAAACTCCGAACGCCTGTTTCAAGGTCTGAAACAAACGGAAACAGCATCTTTTGCCGCGAAATACTTTACATTTCTAGCCATATTTAAATAAAAACAAAACACGCATGCTTACCACGTATACACTGGAATATAAATTTCTACTGAATGAGAAATTTATGGTAGACTTGTCGTATTTATAAGCAAATTCCTGGAAATAATCTTTATGGCCAATTTCCCAGAGAGCTTTGAACTTCGACCTTGCTATACAATAATATTTTCGGCACACCCGCGTCTGAAATCGTTTTCTATAATAATCCTTGAGAGTAAAGAAAGAATTAGGTATTTTAAATTAAATTTGTATTAAATATTAAATTGTATTAAATTCATTTAAGAAACTAAGCTATTGCAACAATAATTAGTCGCGTAGGTATGAACTATTGTTAACTTGTTTTCAAACTTTTATAGACATAGCTGGCCAGGCATACGTTGTATTGCTCTTTCCGACGACGCTTTGTCCTATAAAAATATTATTAAATTCGCAACAAAAAATATTGCGAGTCACTTTAAAAAGGGGTTATATTAAAAACTATCCCATTTCTCAAGTTGGAAGCAAGTAACAAACATTTAAAAAATTGTATTAAATCGGTTGAGCGCTTTCGGAGATAAGCGTGAACGAACATTGTGAAGCGAGATTTTTATATATTAAGATACTTTAAGTATTGTTTGTTTTAATATATACAGACATCTTTGTAATGGGTTTGTTAGTGAAAATTTGACCCAGTCTAAGAGGTGTATTGATTAGGATGCAACTGACGGTGGTTTGAACGTGAGTGGAAATCAAAGCTGTTTGTAATTCCAGTATCTTGGACAGGTATTTGAGTTTGATAAACACATTTAAAGTAAATTATACACAATACCTAATACGTTGCTGTATTCAGAGACTATTTCAGAAATTAATACATGATTACTGCTCGAAACAAGTAATGATTTCTTAAATTTACACGAATAATTGACCAAATTTTAATGAGTTTATTACGTTTAATTTATATCATAATATAACCAAATGCGTCTTTTTAAAAGACAAAAAACGTACCTGCAATTCCCCTGTCAGTGTTGCCTTCTGCGTGGGCTTTCTGCCCAGCAGGTTTCGGGCCTCGGGGTAAATCCCTTTACCCGGACATTCCTCACGGCACACTACTGTGTGCCGGTCCTGGGTGCCTTTGATGAAAAGACGTTTGTTTTTTCTAGCGACTTGTGTCGCAGTCGGGTAATTTGTGAAAGAAAAAAGAGGTTATCCATTATTTGTGTTTGTACAAATAATTTTTGTCAGAGTTGGCCTCTCTGCGGCATTGAGGGATTTACTCGACTCCCTAATCTATATAGGGAGGAGTTCTCTTGGATAGGGTCGCCCGTCCGGGGGCCGTGTGTG
>DWHP01004378.1:0-12619 GCA_018247895.1 Parnassius honrathi
TATATATTATATATTGAAATTATTACATAATACCTATTTAAATCCACTTATTTATTTAATATACCATTGGTTCGGAAAATAACTCAGTCCTGGAAAGAATCAGCGGGATAATTATTTACACACATTGATTTAGTTTTGTATAATTCCATGTTCGGAGATACGTTTACAATTATTTTGTACAATATTATGAATTTTAATAGAATATGCATGGCACCGATCACCTCCTAGTAGTTTTTTTAAATTCCTGTAAAAGTAAAGTAACAGGTAACAGCCTATAAACGTCCCACTGTAGTGCACAGGCTTCTCCTCATTTCTGAGAGGGTTCATTCCTGTATTCCTATTTAACAATTCGTACAGTTTTTTAAAAATAAATTTTATTGTAAAAGCCTTGCCCCATAAATGAATTACTAATTCTGTCAAGTCTAGCAGCTTGCGTTTGTTCCTGGTAGATATTTCAAGTATTAACATTTATGTTCTTAACAAAGCTAAAGTAATATGTTTACTTTAAAATTTTCTCTGAGGGACTTTCTGCAATTTAGGTTATAAACTAGCAAAACGAGTACGGTTTTAATGTCAGTCGCGGTACTGTATAGCAAAATTCCAAAAACCATTACGCAGTGAGAGTACGTGAAATAAACTAGTTGTTTCGACGTTGGTGACACTTCTAATCTTTCCTACGGCATATGCTGTAGAACTAAGTCCGCTTGCTGATTATGATAATGTAGGGATTCCATTGGATCATCCCGTACAAAATATATGAGTAAACATTTGATTTTCTTGTGTTTTTTTTATATTATTATATTAAGGAATAATGATTTAAAGATTGTGTTTCAATTGTACGAAATAAAACGAATTAATAATTTTAGTTCAAAACAATTGATAAGAATAATTATTAAACAATTATTTTCCTCGTGTTTGCAAAGCGCCATCTAGTGCCATAAGCTCTTATTACCGTCAAACGAAAGGCGCGTTAGTTATCCATGTCTCTCTCTGCATGTTGTTGATATTTAAGTAGAGGTTACATTTTAGCGGCAGATGGCCGTACAAAAATTTGTAAGCACTACATGTCAATTTCATTGATCAACTGGCATACGTCCCTTTCAGGTAGGTGAAACTCTAAGTAAGGATATGAAGTCGTATCCTAATGAACTATTCCTTGCGGACTTTTTATGGTATAAACATAAAATTCATTAATAACTCAATTACCACGCCACCTATCGGATCCAGATTTTATGATATTGTTTTTTGGCATAAAAACAACAGAATATGTTGTTTTTAGCCAAAAAACAATATCATAAAATCTACTAACTAAAATTACTCATAATCAGTGCATATTATGTACTGAATATGAGTAATTTTAGTACACAAAAATACACTTTGTTAATAATTTGACTACAGCGCCACCTATCGGATCCTAGTGTAGTTAAGAAGCCATCGTCTCGACAAAACAAAAAGTGTATTCTGTGAATATGACCTCAATCGGTCAGAAGTTACACGCAGATGTATTAACGATTTTGTAATAAACTAGCAGATTATGCAGGCGTTGTTCTGCCCTTCCTGGAAGGTATGCGCGATGAGTTTCACTCCGAATTAGCTCTGAGATTTTTATAGGAGAAGCATAAAACTTATTAATAACTCGATCACAGCGTCACCAGGTTCAGGATCCAGGTTTTGTGATTTTTTTGGCACTAAACCAAATACTATAACGAGCACAGAGTCCACCTGATGGTAAGCGGATGTTGTGGCCCATAGACATCTACATTAACCTCAATTAAGAATCAAAATGCGTTGGCACCCCTGAGGATTAAGATGGAATGCCTCGTTTCCAGTAAAAATTTTTTTGAACATTTGAAATCAAGACGAACATTTGAACCCAAGAGTTGCTGTGTTTTTGAGCCGTATTTTGACCATAACTTCTTAATTAATTATCTTGCACCAATAAATTCAGTTGCAATTTTAGATTATTAAGACGCGCGGAAGTGACTCAAAACATTGAATCACTCAGAATTGTAAAATGTCATAACATTAATCACACTTACATACATGTAAAGCTGATAAAAGATTGTTAAAATAATATTAGAGCTTACGAAACTTTAACATAAACAATAGAAAATGAGCTAGCTGTGAGGATTGTAGTAAGAATACTGGTCATAGATGTGAAATTATTGTATTGTGATCCGTTTTTTATACGTATGCAAAATTTCACATTATTCAGACTACCGGCAGTAAGTGAAAACTGAATCATAAAATTTTATTACGTTCATATACGTACTCGTATAATATACATATACATACACACAAATTACTATGAAGTGTGTGTACTGTATTATAAGATCAAGGAAAACCCAAACAAAACGCATTGATTATGATCCTAGTGAGAATACAAGGTTTTTTAAATTTCGTTATATTTAGACATCTGGAAGTGAATGAAAATTAAATTACGGAATTTTATTATATTCATACATACAACAGTTACATTTAATATAAAGCGTGTACATTTAACACGCCTTATATTAATATGTTAAAGTTTCTCGTCAATTCTTTTTTACAAATTTTATTTTTCGAACCATTAGTAGATTTTGACATACATAAAATTTCAAAATAAATCTTCGATAACATTTTTGTAAACTCAATATTACGGGCCGTATACTCGCAATGATCGTATGGTTACGGTGTAAATATATTCCCATATCGTCGTATCCCATCCTGTGGATGCCGTAAAAGGCGACAGATGGGAAAATCCAGGACAGCAGCGTCTTCCTAATAATAACTAAAAAATGAAAAAATAAGTTGAATTATGTTTCAAGATTGTAACGGTTACGATATACTCGTAAATAACTAGTATTAACTACGTGATGATAACGCCCATGCTCAAGGGTCAAAGTACCTTGATGTTACGTCGTAAGTACGTTTTTGGTTGAAAACTCATTCGGTACCAACATTGCTACAGAACAAGTTGATGATTTTCGGTCCTGGTTGTGTTTGATTCTTCTGTATCTCTGGCATCTGCAACCAAACTTTTTTCCTATCTCGTAAACGTCACAACGAATACGGTTAATAGTGTTAGTTAATGAGGAAAGTTGAGAGCTTTCGCAAGTAAAGTACGTAATGTACATTTTTAGTGTAAAACTAATCCTCATTAAAATTAAATTGAAATAAAAGTACACATTGTACAAAAAACTGCGCATTCTTTTTAGTCGTTATGTCGTTAATATCCCTAAGAATCGATTCTGTGCCAAGAAAAGACTTCAACGCGTTTCTTGCAAACGTTAATAAGTCATGTGTAATTATTTTTTGAATGACTCAAGCATTTATAAAATTTGAATTTCGTTCAGCAGATGATTTTATATACTTATCTTTTTTCTTACTTATATTATTACCTATAACAAGGTAAAAAACGAAACCGGAGTTTCCCTAAGTACCTGCGTCTTAAGCATTTTTTTTCTTGGAACGGCGAGCGACTAGCATCGAACAATAAATAGTGGAATCCTTAGGCGGCCATTATCTTGGCATCGTGATCACGCAGCTATAGGCGAAGCTTTAAAAGCTGCGGGACGGGGTTACCGCGACACGGGCAGGTTGCGGGGCCGGGGCGTCATGAAAGCCTCCGCCCGCTAGTACCGCGCCAACCGTAACGCTGCCCGCATGCCGCGTACGTAACATATTTTGTGTTAACGTAACACGACTTTAACTGAGAAGTGTTTTGAAATAGTGATAAACGTTATATAGTTAGATACAGAGTTCTTTAAGTGTTTGTATTGTGACTTAACAGACGGAATTGGTATGAACTAGTGTAGATATTGTGTGTCACGTGTGTTTACGAATGATTGCGACAGCGTAGGCGCGACGGCCGGTCGCTCTCCCGTGAGATATTCGTGCTCGTACAGGCCGTTGCGGCCATGTTGCATACCTGCGGCGAGTGAGTGCGCGAGTCTGCGTGAACGGGACACAGCGACTCTTCCAGGACGTTATCTTTTGAAGAAGAGGAACAAACTCTGCGATGTTTTTGTCAGTATCATGAACAGCATGTGGCGGTGGCACGTGGTGCTGGTCGCGCTGGCGCTGTTCACCAGCGCGGGCGCTGGCGCCGCCGCCGAACAGATGCAGTCCCGTGCTGTTGACACCGGTGTAGATCTTAAAATAGCTGAAGCTCAGCCTGTGGGAACTATTGTTGGAAGAATCCCCATTAAACCTGGGTTTACCTATCGTTTTAATGAACCACCTAAAGAATTTTCTCTTGATCCAGTATCCGGAGAAATTAAGAGTAATGTAATTTTGGACCGAGAAAGCGTGGACCGCTATGCTTTTGTTGTACTGTCAAGTCAACCTACCTATCCAATAGAGGTACGAATAAGAGTAACGGATGTAAATGATAACTATCCAGAATTCCCTGAACCAAGCATTGCTGTAGCGTTTTCAGAAAGCGCTGCCGCTGGAACAAAGTTACTTTTGGATGCAGCAACCGATAAAGACTTAGGGGATAATGGGATAACTAACGACTATAGAATAGTTGATGGTGATAACGAAGGGAAATTCCGTTTGAATGTTACTGTTAATCCAAGTGGGCAGACATCATATTTACATTTAGAAACGACAGGAAAATTGGATCGTGAAACAAATGATTTTTACATATTAAATATTTCGGCACGGGATGGCGGGAGCCCTCCTAAATACGGGTATCTTCAAGTTAATGTTACTATTTTAGATGTTAATGATAATCCTCCTATTTTTGATCAAAGTGACTTTTCGGTATCTCTAAATGAAAGTGTACCACCTGGAACAGTAGTGTTAAAGGTGACTGCAACGGATAGTGATTTAGGTGATAATAGCAAGATCACTTATGAAGTAGCTGATAGTGAAAAACAATTTGCAGTGGATCCCGAGTCAGGTGTAATAACGACACTTAAAAAATTAACATGTCCTAAATATTGCAGTAATGCTACATGTAATATGACTTGTGTGCTAACTGTTATTGCAAAAGACCATGGTGTGCCTAGGCAAGATGCACGTACTTACGTCACTGTTAATTTGATTGATGCTAATGATCACGATCCTGTTATAACATTTACGTATGTTCCTTCTACAGCTAATTTTGCTACTGTAGATGAAAATGCAAAAAACGGATCCTTAGTAGCTGCGATTACAGTAACAGATTTAGATGCTGGGTTGAATGGAATAACTAATGTTCGAATTGTTTCTGGAAATGAGCTTAGTCACTTCCGCCTAGAGAATTCTTCCAGTGTTCACATTGTTCATGTTAACGGCATTTTAGACAGGGAAGAAATAAGCAAATATAATTTAACGGTAGTTGCCACTGATAGAGGCGTCCCGCCACGCACATCTACTTCGTTTTTAGTAATACATGTCAATGATGTAAATGATCATGAGCCTGTTTTTGAAAAGTCAGAGTATTTGGCTGTGTTGAGCGAGCTTGCACCTCCTGGTACTTACGTTGCCGGCATCACTGCTACGGATGAAGATACGGGAGTAAATGCTGAAATATATTATGATTTTTATGATGGAAACCAGCACCAGTGGTTTTCTATTGACCATTCGACTGGCTTAGTAACAACAAAGTCGATATTAGACCGTGAAATACAAGGCACAGTAGAACTTAACGTATCAGCTAGAGATGGAGGACCCAATCCTAAATGGGCATATACGAGATTGAAAATAACCATATTAGATGAAAACGACGAAGCACCATCTTTTCCACAAATTGTAATAAATGCATCTCTACACGAAAATATTAAGCCTATAAAAGATATTCTTATATTAACAGCATCTGATTATGATCAAGGAACAAATGGTTCCGTTTCGTATTATTTGCCTTCTAGTATTGAAAGAAAATATCCGAACACATTTGTATTAGACCCAATCACTGGACAACTAAGTGCGGTAATCGAATTAGACAGGGAAAGAATACCATTGTATGAAATACAAGTACTTGCTAAAGATCAGGGATTTCCTCCTCAGTCATCAACGGCTAAAATATATTTAAAAGTTCTTGATGTTAACGATAACGATCCATTTTTTTATCCTCAGAGGTATCTTGAGAAAATTGATGAAAATTTGCCTCCTGGATCCAAAATACTTCAAGTTAAAGCTATAGACTTCGATGAGGGAGATAATGCAAAAGTAATTTACAAATTGGAAAGTGGAGGTGATGGATATTTCGATGTTGAGCCTTTGACTGGCAATATTATCTCACAAAAAGATTTTCATAAAGCCACAAAGTCATTGTTTTCATTGAAAATATCATGTAGGGATAAAGGAAATAGACGTGCTGTTGAAGATGCTACTGTAGAAATAATGAAATCATCACAGCTAAAGAATCTAGTTTTTGAAAATTATGATGGATATAACTTTAAGATTCTTGAAGATGATGGACTATCAAAGGTACAAACCGGTCGTTATGTTGGTAAAATTAACGTAAGGTCATTGGGTGACCCTATATCCTATTACATTGTAGAAGGTGATTTCAAACATATTTTTAAAATTGATGAAAATAGCGGCGTAATATCAACAGAATCTTATACAGACCGTGAAGATAAAATGACATATCGTTTGAAAATCATGGCGAGAAGTAAGCTTGCATTTGGACTTACAACAGTAAATATTTCAGTACTAGATGTAAATGACAATTATCCAATATTTATAGAAGATAAAGATGAAATAAGTATTCCCGAAAATATGGCAGTTGGACAGGAAGTTTATTTTGCCCGAGCTACAGACCGTGATTCCGGCCCTAATAGAACAATAACATATACTTTAAGTTATAATCCAGATAATAGTTTCCGCATTTCTGAGACAACGGGGGTTATATACTTGAATAAATCTTTAACTAGTGAACCGGGTAGTTCAATTTCACTAGAAGTAACAGCTGCTGATAATGGGAATCCATCTCTTGCTACTAAACATACCATAAACATAGTAATAAAAGATGTGAATGATCATACGCCAGTATTTGATCACACGTCGTATGAGACATCATTATTGGAATCTACGTTAGTAAATACTAGGTTTTTCGCAATAGCTGCCTCCGATGCGGATTTAGGCCCTAACGGTAGAATATCATATTATATTGCTGAAGGTAATGCAGATGGAAAATTTGGAGTTTTTCCCGATGGTTATATTTACGTCAAAAGCACATTAGATAGAGAAGAAAGAGACTACTACTCTTTAACTATTGTAGCAACAGATAATGGTAAACCTCCGCGATCTTCACAAGTACCTGTTGTTATTCACGTTTTGGATGAAAATGATAATAGCCCACAATTCACAAACACTACATTTATTTTTAAAATAAAAGAAAATGAGCCACCAGATACATTTGTTGGAAAATTAACTGCAATAGATAAGGATATTGGAAGAAACGCTGAATTAACATTCAGCTTGCCAATCGTTCAAAATGATTTTAGAATAGATTCAAGAAATGGATTTATCAGAACATTAAAGTCTTTTGACCGAGAAAGTTTAGCTCAAAACACTGGTCAAAATTACATAACATTGACTGTTACTGTAAGTGATAATGGTAAAATAAAATTGACAGATTCCGTTCGAGTTACTATTTATATCACAGACGTTAACGATAACGCGCCAGTTTTTACTCGGATTCCGTATAAAGTAGAGGTATCTGAAGGTGCTACTGTAGGAGCTTCAATTATGAGAGTGTATTCATACGATGTGGATGAAGGACTGAATGGTGATATCTATTACAAATTAGTAGGAGGCAATGAAATGGAAAAATTCTCTTTAGATGAGGCTACAGGGCAGTTGTTTATCAATAAACCTCTTGACAGAGAAAGTGTTGATAGATATTATCTCACTGTTTTGGCCCATGACTCAGGCCAGACTGTTCGTCTGTCTGCTACTACTACAATTTCTATTGAAGTCCTTGATGAAAATGACAATGCTCCGGTGTTTACGCAAACACAAATGAAAGTGTCAGTTTTAGAGACCGAACCAATTAATAAGAAAATTATTCAGTTCCATGCAAACGATGCTGATTTAGGTATTAATAATGAGATATTATTTGCAATCACTGCCGGAAATAGGAAAGAAACATTCTTCATTGACAGTTACTCCGGTGAGCTTTTCCTGCATAAACATTTGGATTATGAAGATCTAACGACATATGTCTTAAATATAACCGCTACGGATAATGGGAATCCAAGTTTATCATCAAGTATTCCATTTACTGTGAATGTGATTGATGCAAATGATAATGCACCTGTATTTACAAATACAGCTATTGTACGACAAATTAGGGAAGGTATTCCAATCCATACTCCTATAGTTACAGTCACTGCCGAAGATCCGGATTCAGGACTAAACGGAAAAGTTTATTATTCTATCACACATCAAGATCCGAATGATAGAAAACGACACTTCGCAATAAATAACATAACAGGAGTCATACACACATTATTGCCTATTGACAGAGAATGTATTGATACATTTCGTATAACTGTTGTCGCCTATGATAGAGCTGAACCGGCTTCTGCAAGACTTACAGCAGAAAAGTTAGTAACAGTTATAGTTGAAGATATTAATGACAATGCACCTGTATTTGTTTCAATGAATGCCGCTGTAATTAATGCAGAACGATTAGGTAGAAGTTTAGGACGTGGTATTTTTATCATGAAAGTGTTAGCTCGAGATCTAGATTCAGGGACTAATGGACTTGTAACGTACAAACTTATGCATGGCGGAAATGATATTTTTGATTTACATAGAAGCAATGGCGCCTTAAATTTACGTTACCCACCGGCAATCCCCGAGGCCAGATGGAATCTTGTTATCAAAGCAACGGATGAGGCTGTGCTAAGTGAACAAAGAAGCACAGAAACATATCTAACCGTTATAATGGGAGGAACGGAATTAGAAGGAATAGTATGGACAAATGTGGGTATTGTTTCTGTTGCTGAAAATGAGCCTCCTGGAACTGCCATTTTAAATATGACCAATAACTTTAAGTCAGCTTTAGAATATTATATTGTCAATGTGACCGGTGATGGAAGGCAGGTGGATAGGCTATTTGACATTGATTCCTCATTAGGAATCCTTTCTACAGCAGTTTCCTTGGATCGAGAAGCAGGTATTGAACGATACGAAGTGGAAATTTGCGCCGTGTCATCGGGAACGCCATTGCAGTCTACTACAACAAAGGTAAATATACCTTAAAAATTTATGTGTTGTTATTTATTCTTAAAATTATAATATTTACATACATATTTTCTATAAAAAATGTTTATTAACAAGTACAAATGGTTTTAAGTAAAGATTTTTTTTGAAAAGATTAATCCAATTAAATTTGCACAATCGTCGGCAAAGGACAAAACATCGGCACCCTACTGCTGTTAAAATAAAAATAAGTTAAACGAATGCTTGTTAGCGTATGTCGGCTGGCGAGTCTAATCGGAGCCTCTAAATTAACGATAAGTTGTGTCTCGTAACAATATCTCATACATTCATTCTTAAACCTTGCAAAGATTGCATGAAACCTTCATTATTCGTAATTCGTAAGACATGTTTAAATTAAAACTTAATTAAATTTAAAAGTGCTTTCTGATTACTATACTAAAAAGAAAATTACAATTATGATAACGATACTAATAATTATATTGCTAAGCGGATATGCATAGAGTCGAAGAACGTAATATGTAGTTTAATGTATTTATATACAATAACTATCTGTTTACCGTCCGCTTTGCTGGGCGAAAATTAAACTTAGTCGTCTCTTCTCTACATAGTATTAAACAAAGTCGCTTCCCCCGTCTGTAAGTTTAGATTTTTTAAACTACGCAACGGATTTAGATGTGGCTTTCATCCATAAACAGAATGATTCAAGAGGAAGGTTTGAGTGATTTGTATAATACATGCACATGTAGTCGAGATCCAAAAATCATCCGTACGAAGCCGAGGCGGATCGCGTGTAAGTAATAATTAATAAAAAAAGGATTGATTGTGTAAAGTATGCCTTACTTATCTACGATATAATCGAATTTTACGTCAAATTTCTTTGATTACGGTAAAAAAAAATAGTCCCGCTGGGTTTCTTGCTGGTTCTTCCCTGGACAAAGGTGTTTATTGCGAACCAGTGGTAAACGAAAAAAGCGACTTTCAATAAGTATTGTTTACAATCTATATTAAATAAAAAATTTTCTGCTTCTGTTACTGTTAACGGCTGGTACAAGCGGACTTGAAGCACACACATCCTTCTTTCTTCAAACACTCTTTTACAATTGAAGAGTCTGTCTGTAATATCTAAATAATATTTAATTAATTAATATTTGCATGTCATTTAGGCATGAATCATTATTTTAAATTTTTTATATCTGTCTATCTATCTGTCTGTTTGTCTGTTTTGCCGGACAAATTTTTGAAAGCTGAGAGCTGTGCAAGTAGTGATCTAGGTTCTAGGTTATATTTTATCTATGAAACTTGGACATTTTTCCATTGAAAAAACGAAAGATAACAAAACAAATTGTCTTTGATTATCTTAAATCTGTCCTGAGAAGAACAAGACAGAAACTCAGCGGGACTTTTTTTGAAAAAAGAACAGTATATACATAAATGTTACACAATTAATTAACGTTAAGGGGCCCAGGCGAAGCCGAGGACGGTCGTTAGTTTAAAATATAATTTAAATTATTTTTGAAGAAATGAAAGGTTGAAATCTATTCTAAATTAAGACAAATTTAAGTGATGGTATCACATTTGGCGCTAAATGATTTTTTCGATATATTATGTGTGTTTTACAGTTGTTATAAAAATATAGTACAATGCATTAACAATTGCTGGTGTACGAAACTATTGATTTATAAAAATATTAAGTATTACTAAGTATATTATTAAGAATAAAAAAATACAGATATTGCATAATACTTTAACCAAAAACAAGATAGTGAAACGTAAGAAACAAAACATTTGATACTATTTGCACCATTACAACATTGATTTTTATAATTTTATGTCACATTGTAAAATATACGATTGTCAAAATACTACTTTAAAAAATCGACAAATATTAGATAATGTTGTTCCCATAACTCACTTCACGAATAAAGTGATTTATTAACTAGCCACTTTTTCAGCTTGTCTCTGACACGCTTCCTTAGTTTTTTCCACATTGCATAGCAATTGTTACGTAAAATTAACTATTTTCGGTAATTTATTAATGATTAATTTATCTGGACCCCTTAAAGGTTTTAATTTCATTAAGTCTCCAGCAGTTATAAACAGGGTTCAACACATCTCAGGGTTATTTTTCACAAATTTTGCTGTTTCGAGTATATGCAATCTTATTCTTCTTGTTTATCAAAACCAGAGTCTACTGCTGAACATGTATCCTCGGGCTTCTTGTATGGATTCATGTGATTGCCAATCCCAGTAGCAGATGTCTCACGCCTTCGATGCTGTTCCCCATCACTGGTCAGGGTATTTTATTGTTCTTATTACAGTTCAAACAAAATTAAATGTTTTGAATCAAACGATAAGGTTTCTTTTACCTGTTCATCAGTCGTGTGATGATCTCGGTACATTATGCTTACTTTTCTGCGTCTCACCTTAAAGCAAAACAACTAGAATTAGCATAATTGTAGAACTTGGGACGTACTGTTGCATCTGTAAATAATTTACTATTAAAGGAAAGTAAAATAGAAAATTTTGATAGCACATCTGCTCTATGATTATTTAATATTTATAAAACTATGAATATTCTACAATAATACGAGATAATATGTATAAATTATTTAATTAATATAATACTCCTAAAACATCTTTTAAGATATTTTACAAACTTTTAATGACATTTAGGCTTACATATGAAATTGCCGTTTTGTGATACTGGCTGATTTGAAGTTCGATATTATTTACGTTCGATTTTTAAGTAATCTGTAACATCTATACATGTACCTAAATGAAGTTCGAGTGCCCTTCAGTTATAATGCAACAACCGGCATCTATAATGGTCCAGGCGTTGTTTGCACGCCATTAAGACAGATAATCATTTTTAAAATGTTTGTCTGTCGGTCTGTTCGGCTAGTCTTCGTAATGGCTGCGCCGATTGAGATGATGCTTCACGAAAAATATAGAGCAATAGTTAAAAGGATCAAGGCTACATTTTATCCAAAAAAATTGAAATTATTTTTTGAAAAAAGAACGAAAAATTGGTTAAAATGAATAGTCTTTGATTATCTTAAATATAAATTATCTTAATAATATATCCTATCCAGGCGAAGCCGCGGGGAGGGGAGAGGGTACTTCTAAATAAAATAAAATGAACTTCAATATCAATGAACGTAAAAATCAGTTGTCATTTTTCCCATCGTTCGATTTTTATTTTACGTATTCTGATCACATCGTGGTTTGCGCCCACGGATACTTTACGTTGTAGACCTTGTAGTATAATCGTGTCGGCTCGACCAGGGAAGGACCACATTCTCACAGTGTTTCGGACGGTGAGTGTAGAGATGCGGAGACCATTTTTGTTGAAAATGAGGCAAAGAATAATGTTATCAAAAATTATATTATGTGGAGGATTTTCACTTGAGGAACTTTTTTTTTTATAGGATAGGGTGACAAACGAGCACACACACCACCTGATGATAAGTGG
>DWHP01004379.1:0-12618 GCA_018247895.1 Parnassius honrathi
GCCAACACGCATTAGGGCAGCGCGGCGGACACTTCCTTGCCCTAAAACCCTCTCAGAAATGAGGGGAGGCCTGTGCCGAGCAGTGGGACGTATAAAGGCTGTTACTTTACTTTTTTTTTACTTTTTCTCCCGTCCTATATTTTGTTATATTAAAAAATAGACATTGGTTTGAAATAATAGACCAAATTGACTACAATTGTTAGTGACGAGTTAGAATTTTTTACTTGCATGTGTAATTACGTACGCGATAGAGACAAGCTGTGGCTATATTATGTTTGTAACACGGATCGACTCGACCAAGGAAGGACCACGCTCCTAAAAACTATCATAAAATTGAATTGGTTGCCTTAAAACCTATGGATAGTACCCGTAATCAATTTCAAATAAAGAAGGCTACGTATACGTTGTCATTTCTGAGGCCTAAGATAGAACTCCGCACAGCGTGTTAGGTACGCTGGCGTTCGCAACCCTTATACGTTTTAATTAAAATATTGGTGAGTAAAAATTTACTTTCAATAATCTTAAATGTTACCATGTAGCGGCGGTGTAAGGATACCCACCACTCCATATCATCCCATGGGTGCCGTAAGAGGCGATAGAGGGAAACGAATTAAGACCTGGGCAGCAGCGTCTTCCTGATAAAGACTTAAAATAAAAAACTGCGCTTGCCAACCCGATTGCCAAGCGTAACAACTGTGGCAAATATCCTACTGATGAGACAATCTATGGAGAAGGCCTATTTTCAGCAGTGGACTTTAATATGGTGTAACGGGAACGTTTTTCCGAAATAGTCTTTCGGGTACGTCGTTACCATCTTCGCAAAATTAAACATATGAAGCAGATGATATCAAATTCCTTACTTTACATTTAAATTTGACACATTTTCGACGGGAGCTTGTGACACAGACGTCTGTCTATATTAGATTTTTAATAAAACCTCTAGTTATACAACATAAAGGTATACATTTAGTCTTCTGTTTCATTTTCTGTTATATTTTCCTATTGTTACCATTTTTTTGGCATCAAACAGCCCTGTGACGAAAAATAAATTACACACAATTTATCTCGTAGAAATAAACAAACATTGTTAAATAAGTTACATAGAGACACACTAATTATATAGCAAACAAACTACAGAAACATTAACTGGATAATGATTCAGAATATTCTATAAAAATACAACACTTAGTTTCTTTTTAAGATAATATTGAGAAACGTGTCAAATATGTCGTGATAATATTAATAAGTCAGTTTTTTATAGAATTAGGGCGACAAATAAGCACACAGTCCACCTTTTTGTAAGTGGATACTGTGGCCCATAGACATCTACATTTAACCTCCATTTATTCATATATTATGCGTTGTCACCCCTGAGGACTAATATGAAATTTCTCGTTTCCAGTAAAAAAAGTTCAGCGGATCTCTACACTCCCCATACGAAACACAGCAGTATTAAACTCTTTTAACTGTTATTTATTTTATACTATGTATTAAATGAAAAAGAGAAAAGAGCTTACTCCTTCTTAAAGGGCTGGCAACGCACCTGCAATTCCCCTGGTGTTGCATCATGGGCGGCGGTAGTCACTTAACATCAGGTGAGCCGCATGCTCGTTTGCCCCCTCTTCTATAAAAAAAATGAATAATAGTAGTAAAAAGTTAAAACATACGTCAGTGGAACAGTGAAAGAATGAATTACGAGTATAGCATGTAATAATATTTATTTAATAGAGGGGACAACAGCGTCTCCCTAATAAATGCGTTTGCCAACCCGCTTGCCAAGCGCGGCAACTACGGCAAATATCCCCCCTATGGCTCAATCTATGAGGTAATGGACTATAATAGGATGTAAAAAGTTAAAGTTACAGTCTATATACGTCCCACGGCTGGACACAGGCCTCCGCTCATTTCCGAGAGGGTTTCAGGGCAAGGAAGTATCCGCCGCGTTGCCAAAATGCGTGTTGGCGAACTTCACATGTCTTCGAAATATTTTTCTTATTTCTCAGACATGCAGGTTTTCTCACAATGTTCATCAGCACTTAAAATTGCAATTAACAATTTCATTGGCACCAGGCGGGTTCAACCCGGTTTGCTCGCGCTTTCAAATTTGCGGCGAACGCTAATCATTTGAGCTGAACATCTAATTTGGTGCAGAGCTTCATGAAGGCCCTACCAGACGTGTCAATGTATAAAATGTATCTGTAATTACCATTCGCCATTACGACCATAATATTTAAATTTCGTTTTTAAATTTCTTCCAATATTGAATAAAACCAATAAGATTAAACCAAAAACATTTAAGATTTTATCGTTTTTTTAAACCCCGACTTTTTTTTAAGTTTTTTTAATTCCCGTCGTTTCGAGCACTTTCCAGCACTAATTAAAAAAAAATAAAACTAAACACGATACGCGTAAATATAAAAAAATATATTATATAAAATTTTTCATGGGTCAGATAGCTTTTCAGAATAATAATATATTACTGCCAGAAAAGACAACTTGTGCCATGTCATTGAATCAACAACTATAATGGTCCTCCAGACCAAATTTCGGTCACGGCGGCCAGCCTCAACGGAGTCGAGCTAACGACGCAAGCCAGGATTATAGTACCCAAGTGTATCCGCAAGCACAGGTGCGCACTCCTTACACTCATAATCTAATCGGACGGTAAACCGACATGACTGGAGAGAGATCAGGCGTAGGACCCACGGCTTTACAGGACCTCATGATCAGCAATCGCACTACTACAAACTAGACCAATGAGGCAGTCAATCAAAAACTATAAAGATATGCCATTGCCAGTTCCTATTTCCATTTTCCTTTTCTGAAAACAACGTGGCAGGGCCACGCTGCAGCTACATTGTTATTGTGGCACGAATGGGTCGGCTCGCCCGGGGCAGGACCATTCTCAAGCAGAATAGCAGCGTAAAATAGCCGCCTTATGATTCTGTGTTTCTTATGGTGAGTGACGTGAACCGGACACCCTTTTTACTAAAAACCATGCATTCGGATTCATCATCAGGTGTATCCATTCGCCATCAGGTGGACTTTGTGGTCATTTGTCACCCTTTCTATAATAAAATACAAAAATCCAATTTTAGACAATCGCGCCCTTAGCCCATTGTCCGGGGATTCCCCAACCGTTAGAAATTTGGATTTGGGATGGGATTAAATACGATCTTCACGCCTAACCGTGCGTCCAGTGACTTGCGACTTGCCTAATCCCTGCTTCCCGTGTTCACTGCAAGTCACTGTAGGGTGTGAATAATTACCATTATTGAAACCATTAGTAACCCTTTTGTAAGTTATTATTCGATGTGGCTTAGTTTCGTATTCGAGCACGTGTCTTGTTAATAACAAGAATTATGTTTCATCCTAAATTAAACTGCAATGCCATTGCAAGAAGACAGCCTTATTTTAGCAACGCGTACTAAACAGTAGCATCAGTAAAATATGGCTGTCCCATTCAGAACCGCTGGGTGGGCGTAGTTATATGTTTAGAATGATGTTTAAGTATTTACAACACTAATATACTCGTAGTTTTAACTCAATATTATTACTAACAATATATGGATCTGTGGTCTGAAATAAAAATATTAATGTTATTATTATTAAAGTCATTACATAATATTGTGAATATTTTAAATCTTGAAACATTGGAAGGTCATCGTTTATTATGAGCTTTTACCTCCGGGCAAAAGCATCGATTTCAATCTCTACTGCCTACAACTAATGAGACTCAAGCAAGAAATTAAAAAGAACGGCCGGAATTGATCAACCAAGAAGGAGTGGTCTTTCATTATGATAACGTCAGACCTACAAGTCTTTGGCCGCTCAGCAAAAATTGTGAGAGCTAAGTGTAAATGCAGCCATCATGTAATCCTAGCCTTACATCCTCAGATTTTCACCTGTTCGGTCTCTTCAGAATTCTGTAGGTAGTGTTACATCAAGAGAGGACTGTCGAAAGTAGTTGTCGCTTTTTTTTTGATCAAAACTTCTAAGATGGGGTATTTCTCTACCAACAAGATAGTAATAAGTTATGGCACAAAACGGTTGACATATGTTATAATTAAATGTAATTAAACTTTGAAAAAAAAATTATTTGAATTTGTATATAAAATACGAAGAAACTTTTTCCCAAACCTTAGGACCTTGACTTTTATTTTGATAACATTAGGATATTCGTTGGTATTGCTATAGGCTGTTAAGTTTACCGAGATAGCAAACTAAACTTTATTCTATTATTGGTAAATTATAAGCTAGTGCAACCTAAATGCTGCTGTGTTTCAATTGATGTGTTACATGAACAGAAAACTGTTGCAACATTTCTCTATCATCCCACACATCTCATCAACGTCCCAACATTTTGTGTGACAATATTTCTGCGTTATTAATCTTAATCGATTGACGTAAATTAAAACAAGACATGTATTCGTTTTCGATCGGGTGTATTGTGTGCTCGTTTGTTACGTACTTATTTTTATACAAAAACCTTATGGTAATTGATGACACAGTCACTGGTTTGGTTGAAAAATTATGTAGTTAACTTGTACATAAAAACATAAATAACTTTCATAAGAATAAAGATGTTCATACTTTAAACACTAGCAAGAAACATAAGCTTGTAGTACCGGTTTCTACTTCATAGAGTTGGTAATTCACTTATGGGGCAATGTAATACGCTTTTACAACAAAATCCCAGAAAATATACAAAATTTGTCATTAAACGTAAAGTAAAAACAAAAAAAACGTAAGTTTAAATGTTTTATTAAAAAATTGTACAAAAATAATCATTATAATATAAATGAATAAGTACATAAATGAAAATAACCCCTGGAATTGAGATGATTGCCACCATGGTGGTTCTATAAAAATTCATACAAAAATTGTACAAAATAAATTTATTGTGATTTGAAAAACGTGTAAAAAAGTCCTGCTCGATTTCTTGCTGTTTCTTCCCAGGACAGATTTTTTTACGAACCAGTGGTAAATAAAAAAATATCTTTCAATAGGTATTATACAATAATCTATATTGAATAAAAATCATTCATTTCATTTAGTTAAGTCTGTTCGCCCTTCTATTGAAGACACCAATATTATTTTCTAATGGAAACTTTGACTCAGGTTTTTCTTAAACTAACGTGACAAATGAACTTACAGTCGACCTCGTGATGAGTGGCTGCTGCAGCCTATGGACACTTGCCACCTACTCCAAACGAACAAGGCTACAGATGCGATGGACTAAGATTGAATGTTTCAAAGTACATAACTATACTGGCATTCTGTATAACCTTTACACCGGATTACAGAACTCCTATTTGGCGGCAGAACTAGTCAAGATGGTAGTAACTACCCGAACACCCAAGAATTGAGGAATTGTTCTAATTAATCGCAGTTGCCAAATTTCATGAACGCACTACGTGGCAAAACTCTCGATTCCATTCGCACTATCTGGATGCTTGGCGGTCCACCACTGTACATTTCACTAGGAGTTTTCTTCCGCATACGACCTCTCTGTGGTATTACCATCGGCGATTTTTCCGGTCCGATACGACTTAGGCACCTTTAATAAAAGAGCTTACTCCTTTCTAAAAGGCCGGCAACGCACCTGCAATTCCCCTGGTGTTGCGGTTGTTCATAGGCGGCTGTAGTCACTTTACATCAGGTGAACCGTATGCCTGGACAACAAAGAGTGCTGTCTAAATTTATCCTTGCCCTTGGGTTGGGCGGCACGACGATGTCTTCTCGCTTGCTGCTTTAGAACCCCAAAGTTAGGAAATACTTGTGTTACTTGTGTTAGAAACAGTGGAACATTCGTAGTTTGTCATTTTATATAACTACTAATAAGTCATTTAAAAATCACTGTCAACAAAGATAGTGTAACTATTGAACTATTTGAAACGAAATTAAAACACAATACACAAGGGCAGCACTTTTAAGAAGCTATTTTAATACTGAAAAGTGATACATTTCATGCTTAAATAACAGGCAATAAAACTTCCATTAATAATATTTATTGAAACCTTTCACCGAAACCTTTTTGTACAATTAAATGCCACGGCGAAACACCGTTTGTTTATTTTTATTGTTATGATAATTTATGTTAACTCGTTGAAATACACTTTATAATTTGCTTGCTCGGAGTTATGCTAAAACCAAACCTGTTAAGAACACTTCTCGCTTCTCCTGTCTGCAATTAATATATAAACAATTCGTTACCCGGAAAAGTTACAATACTTCTAAATATCCAAGTAATCTGATAGGAGACACCTGCTGTATAGCTTTTCTGCATTTCCATCAATTATTACCATTACAGCCTAATAAAGTCCACTGCTGAATACAGGCCTCCTCCATAGATTACCTCATAGGGTGGATATTTGCCATAGTTGCCATGCTTGGTGGGCGGGTTGAACACAGCAATTTTTTTACTTTTTACTTAATTCACGGGCTGACTCTGCAGCCGATCTACTAATTTCTTTCCCTCTGTCGTACCTTGCGCTACCCACGGAGTACTCAGGGGTAGTGGATATTCTTACACCACTACTACGTGGTTTAACTCCATCAATATTTCTTCTTCTAGTCTAGTCTTTATTAAATTTTTCTGTACCTGTAGAACTGTCTGGAATAAAAAGCTATAATTTGCTTTGTACAGAAAAAAAACTAACTTAGCTCACTTATGTCTTTCAGTAAAGAATACTTTTTTAATTTAAATAATTTAATAAGAGTAAGTAAAATTAAATCGCATTTTACCATTAATTTTACTTACTCTAATTTAAAAAAATAGATTAATTCAGAACAACAACTCTCTCGAAAGATCTTGATACTTTTTAAGCTAAAAACTAAACTTCGAAAAGTTAATTAGAGAAAGTTAAATTAATTGTTATATTGTATTTATTACACTTAATTTTACTTACTACAATTTCTTTTGGAACCCTTTAAAGCACACGTACCACACATTTTCGACAAAAATGCGTTGTCGCCTTTCAGGACTAATATTGCATGCCTCGTTTCCAGTAAAAGAGATCTCCAGTTCCCCATACTTACCATAAGCGGTAAAAGTAAAAAACTACTTTCAATAAGACTTACTTGTAATCTATATTAAAAAAAAAATATTTTATTCTATTCTTTTTTTATAGTAGAGGGTGATAAACGAGCACACAGACCACCTAATAGTAAGTGGTTACTGTGGCCCGTAGACATCTACATATATTTTCATTAATCAACATGCAGATGCGTTGTCACCCGTGAGGACTAAGATGGAATACCTCGTTACCAGTGAAAAGGGTCTCCGGTTCTCTACACCACCATATGAAACACACCAGCATCAAGTTACTATTTTACACTGGTATTCTGTGAGAGCGTGGTCCCTCCCCGGTCGAGCTGACCCATTCGTGCAACAACTATACTACTAATATAACTGCAGCATGGCTCTATCGCGTTTTAAATTCTATTCTTGTTCCTTACTTCAGCTGTAATAGAACTGTATAGTGACCCTATCACTAAGTCATATCTTGAGATGCGCGACGTTTGAATAATGTTAAAGTTAAAGTTACAGCCTATATACGTCCCACTGCTGGGCACAGGCCTCCCCTCATTTCTGAAGGGTTTTAGGGCAAGGAAGTGTCCGCCGCGCTGCCCCAATGCGTGTTGGCGAACTTCACGTCTTCTAAATATTTTTTTTTCTTTATTTCTCAGACATGCAGGTTTCCCACGATGTTTTCCTTCACCGCCCAGCACGTGGTAAATCAGCACTTAAAATTGCAATTAACAATTTCATTGGTGCCGGTAACCGATCATGCGGGTAGATATTTTATGACTTTGCTTTAACATCTGACATAACTGATTACCTCGCCTCCACGGATCCCAGTTGTGGAACTATAATTAATATACATTTAACTTTACTTTGCTTTACTTCATGATCGGTTAAACAAGAACTAAGCCATTCAGCGTGGTGGGCGTTAAAATCACCAAGCATCACGATCTTTGCGGATGGTACCTATTGTAGCAGGGAGTCCGCAGTTATTTGGACGTGGTTTGTGTCGACATTACCGCTATAGGACCTGTAGAGGCACCCGTAGACATATTTTATTATTGTCTTATTATGTTATATAAGTGGTAGAGCCATGCTGCCGTTATATTAGTAGTATTGTTGTAGCACGAATGGGTCGGCTCGACCGGGGAAGGACCACGTTCTTACAGAATACCAGCGTATAATAGTAGCTTAATGCTTCTGTGTTTCGTACAGTGAGTGTAGAGAACCGGAGACCCTTTTTACTGGAAACGTGGCATTTCATCTTAGTCCTCACGGGTGACAAAGCATCTGCATTTTGATTTGTATCCGAGGATAGATGTAGATGTCTTTGGGCCGCAGCAACCACTTACCATCAGGTGGACTGTGTGCTCGTTAGTCACCCTAAACTATAGAAAAAAAGGATGGAGGAGGAAAAAAAGAAGGAAAAAAAGGAGAAGATTGTGGTCGCTGTCTACGCACAGACATAGGATGGACAGATCTGTACCTTCAAGACTGCCGATGCTTCGAAAACGTATGTCTTTTCTTGCGTACGCGTAAACTTCAGCCTGGGGCACAAAAGCGTGTTCTGATTTGTACCCCGGGTAGAAGAGAAACGAAGTATCAACCACAGAGGACACTAGTGTGTCAGTTAGAAAGAACAGGCCGGCTTCGCTTTTTCCAGATGTTAGCGCACGGTGGTAAGGTTTGAGTGAAGTCCCCCGATGTTGCAGAAATTGTGTTGTCTTATTGAGTAGAATTTTGCCCCCCCCCCCAGAATACGCGAGACAGTCGAACACCCATGCCCAGGAAGAGTAGGGTACCAGGCGTTAGGTACCAGGGGTGCTGGTACCCTAGACCCTAGAGAGGGGGATACTTCCTCTTTCACGCCGCGCCCGCACTCTCTCTCCATCCGTCTTACGAATTTTCGATCAGGACACGTGACCTGACGCGCGTTTAACATTTTTTACCCATTACAGAAAAAGTGTACAACGCCGCTAAAGAAGTTTTCACTTCAACAATAAAAAATACTATAAGATTCTGGTTATATTTTTTTGGTCAAACTACAAGACTTAAAAGGCATGCCTCGTATATTGGTGTCCGTTTGAGTAACTTACTGATATTAGCGTTGTCCGTGGAAAACTGTGTATTGCTAAAGATAATTTATGATATGGGAAGGTGTAGTGCATATTGTTAAAGAGTGCGCTGGTAGCGGGCACAGAAGCATCGCACCCATAGGTACTAACTGTTACTTATAGTATCGAACTAAACCAAATATATATTATAAAGTATAGTCCGTCTCCAGAACCGGAGGCAAAACTGTCAAAGACGCTAAGTACTACATAGGCGTCTATAAGGATATGTACTGCTCTATTGTTTACGCTTCTTACTGCGTTACGTGGTATATAATTGGAGCAGAGCATGACCCATGGCGTAAGAAAACGATACTTTGAAATCACAGACAAGGTTCGTAAACAATAAAAATCTGAATTAAAATTTTTTTTCGTTTACTATTTATTAATTCGCTAATTTACATCTGCGCAATATCACACCTTTTGATTGAATCTTTTGTTGAAAAAAAGATAAGTAGTTATGACTTTAGACTTTTACACTGCTCCGTTTTAGCAAAACCTTTATCTTTGCATTTGCATCGGTCTTAGTAATATAATAATACATGAAATGTAAAATACGTAATAATAATAGTATAATGTAAGAGACGTACCTAGTAATTTAAAGATAACAAACCTGTTCGCTTATGACTATAACGATGATAAATATGATAAAACCTGTTCCGCTTAAATGATCAAACTTTAACAGAATTCCGTAGGTTTTTACTGCGAGCACTGTGGATTTTGTAATTCTTTGTCTCATTTTTGTATTTAATAAACACTCAAACATTTAGTTTATTGATATTATATATATTATATAACTCACAAGCCCACAACCATACCATATTATAATGGCCTTCAGACCGATCTCCGGTCACACTGATCGGTCACAGCGGATATTAGTCATAATAAGCAAAGTCATATTTAAAGAAAAGTTTTTTTAATATTTTATCATTATTTATGGCCAGCACCTTATTATACGGACGGAACATTGCCTTGCTTAGGTATTTCTGCATGATTTGTTCGTCCGTCGATTGTACGCGCTAAATATCTAATATTTACAAATAATTATTGTTTGTTCGTATTTTATGTGTTGCCATAACGTTCATTAGATTGCGATAAAACTTTGTCAACATATTGCGTGCACTTACGCGAAGGTTATAGGCATAGTTGGACCCGGTTGGTGCCGCTGTTGTAGAATCTAGATATCACACCCGTGCGAAGCCGGGGTAAATTATAAATCATTATTTGTAAGAATCAAGGTGTAAGATGTTACAATTTATTCAGTGCAGTTTCGCTAACAATAAATAGCATGTTAATTATTAGGACAAATTAATTAATTATTAGACAAAAATCTTTAAGACAAAGTCTTTTAGTTTTTAATTGTTTTTTTTAATAATATTTTGCATAATAGCTTCAATAATTTATTAATCTTGTTAAATAGTTTCACGTACATTCGACAATTTAAACATGTAGGAAAAGTTTGTCCGGAAATATATAAGTAGTTATAACTTGCTTTTATATCAATAACTTATTTTTAAAAACAAACATGCAATAATAATAAAAAAGCAATTGCAACAATGCTGAATTAGTCCCTACTTTAACGTATAATAGCGAAAGTTGGCTTGTACGGGAGAAGCACGAGAATAGAATAAACACAGTTTAAATGCGGTCGTTAAGGATTATAATAGGGCTGAATCTGAGTGACAGGATGACAAATAGTGTGATAAAAGAAGAGTGTGGTTTGCAAGATGATGTTGTGACCAGGATTAAGAAAGAAATGCTTCGGTGGTTTGTTCACGTAGAAATAATGAATGAGGAAAGAGTGACAAAGCAAATTTATGTTGCAGAAGTGAACGGCAGAGCCGGAAAGGGACGTTCTTGGCGAATGTTTGTCGACCAATTCGACGATATATTAAAAATGGGCCAAATTAAGAGTACCCTTAACCGACGAGCACGTATGCGTAGGTATACGGATGTGGAGGAGGTGAGAGAGGTATGTCAGGACCTTGCTAAATGAAATTCTGTAGTCTCAGCCTACCCCTCTCGGTGACAGGTTTAAGTTTTTATGTATGTATGTAAATATGCCAGCTTCATAAATGTATTGTGCTGCTAGGAGTAATATATGTCGAGGTATTGCTTGCGTAGAAATTGAAGGATCCTGTTCAACTTACTCAAGCACCAACTTGGCTTCTGGGTTTGCTTCTCGCCGGATGATCCCAACTTTGTTTGTGAAAATATTTATTCCATCATCTGAGGTACCTTTCAGAGGCTGAACTCAGCCATGGTAAGATCACTCCTGTAAAATTGCTTTATGTCATAAGCAGGAGTGCTATCGGGCCTGGACGACGCATCAACGTCTTCAAATGTAAACTGTAGCGCTCATAAAAAGAAGAATAATTTCATCTCCAGGTCCTTCAAAAGGGTCATTGCCAAGGCACAGCACATCGGCAGAATTGGCGGGAAACCCCCTCTACTGTAAAATAATCTGTCATATCGTGGAAATAGATCTAAGGCCTATTAACTGTAGTAAGTACATAACATAACATAACACAACATAAACACTCACGCCTGTCACCCAGAGGGGTAGGCAGAGACTACAGACTTCCATTTGGCACGATCCTGACATACCTTTCTCGCCTCCTTCACATCCATATACCTACGCATACATGCTCGTCGGTTAAAGGTACTTCTAATTTGGCCCGTTTTCAATAAATCGCTAATTTGGTCGATAAATTTTCACCTAGGACGCCCCTTTACGACTCTGCCATTCACTTCTGCAACATAAATTTTCTTTGTCACTCTTTCCTCATTCATTCGTTCGACATGAACAAACCACCGAAGCATTCCTTTTTTAATCCCGGTCATAACATCATCTTGCAAACCACATTCTTCTATTATCACACAATTTCTCACCCTGTCATTCAGATCCAGCCTTAACATACTCCTTAACGACCATATTTCTACCGCGTTTACTCTATTCTCGTGCTTCTTCTGCCACACCCAACTTTCACTACCATAAGTTAAAGTAGGGACCGGTACGGCACTATGAATTGCCGTACGTGCCTTTTTTGACACATTTTGAATCGTCATAATAGAGGGTAGGGCCCCATTTACTCTATTTCCTGTTCACTCGTCGTTCTATATCCTTATCATATCTCCCATGCCTGCTAAATACACAACCCAAATATACAAACTCATCTACTTCCTCGATCAACTCCCCTTCTATTCTTATTTCACATACCGTTTTACTATCTTCTCTTTCAAAAACTGTATCTTGCGTCTCATAGCGTCTTACTTGCGTTCACTTTCATACCCCTTTCTTTTAATGATCTGTTCATGAATGTAACCGTCATTTGCAACTCGGTCGCCGACGACGCAAGAATAACTTGACTGAAACATCGGCGTACAAAAGGCATTTGACGGTTAACTCACCCATTCTTAACCGGTAAGATCAGCGATGTCACGACATGTTATACTCCCGTTCGCTCGGGACCTTAAAAT
>DWHP01004380.1:0-12617 GCA_018247895.1 Parnassius honrathi
GACGATGTCAAACTATTCCTGATCGTCACGATCGTGCGGGTTATTTTTACAGTTATTCAGAGGTACATGATTTTTTTTACCAGTTTTTCTAGGTTCTCTGAACCGTTAATAACTAGAAATTACAATTTATAAATTAATTGAACAGAAAAAAGATCTCCGGTTGTAAAGGGTTATGAATGAAAGAATTTCTTTGATATTTCGAAGGTGTTTTAACCTCCGAATTATCGAAGAAATTCTTTGTGTTAATATTTATAAAAACACACAGTAAGAATATTTTCTAAGAAAATCCACTATCCATCACATCCATTTACATACTAATGAACAACAAGTACAACATATACATACTGATTATCATTTTTTCAGGATAATAAATAACTCATTCAAACAATGTTCATTACCGCAATAGAGCAGCTTGGTCCCAATGGCGATAAGTGATTAGAAGTAATTTGTAGCTCCATAATGACGTAATACGAAGTGCTACCCCAGTGCTTTTGTACGGCCGCTAGACAATATTATTATTATGGCTAACGTACGCGACAAACAGAAATGGAGATGTCTGTTACCCTAGTTCTACAGAGGATATCCTTGTTCGCTCTCAATAGTTCGCTGAGCGACCTTGAGCTTCCTCATATGGCCAGCAGTGAAGAACCACGTCTCAGATCCAAAAGTCATCACTGGCAACACGCACTGATTGTACAATCTTGTATTCAGGTTTAGAAGTATGCCTGACGAGATGATGTATTGTAATCTCCCAAACGCTGGCCTGCCAAGTTATATCCGTCGAATGATGTCTTGGAAACATATTCATCAACAACTTTGAGCTTAGTGCTCCCCACAACTAGGTGGGACATAGGTGTGACATAGGTACGACATGGGCGTTACACATGACTTTCGTTTTGTCCATGTTCATCTTAAGATGTTGAGGTACACTATTGAGGTCATTGAGTATAGTGCTTAGGTCCTCCAGTGATACTGCCATAAGGACTATATTTTCGACAAATTGAAGATGAGCGATGTACTCGCCATTGAAGTTAATACCCTGTAGTACCGCTAAAATTTCGACGGAAACAAAGGCTTTCTCATAGTCCGCAAACGCAAACAAAGTGACAGTTTGTGCTCTCTAGCATAACCCAACGGCTGAGTATGCTGAAAAGTCAATGGATCGGCCATATAGCTCGAAGAACCAACAACTGATGGGAAAGAAAGGTTCTCGAGTGGCAGCCTCGTACTGGCAGGCGAAGTGTAGGGCGTCCTCCCACTAGATGGAGTGATGACCCGGTAAGACATGCAGGAAGTCAATGAATGCAGGACTGTGCTTTGTGGCATTCTTTGGAGGGGGCCTATATTCAGCAAGGAATCGCCATTTTAAATTTAGAAGGAAAATCCTCCGAAATTCACATACAATTAAGACGACATTCTAGTTGTTGCCTTAAAAACGATTTAACTTTTAACAAAAAGTAAACATCGACTAAAAAACCAAACAAGTGAGAAAAAGAAAAAACAAACAAGTGAGACTTTAATTATTTGCTACATAAACTGTAATAAGGGCATTATTTTATTATTTTTTATTGTTAAAGTTAGTTTTTACATTATATTGAAAGTTTAATTTTTTATGCTTGTTAAGTATAGCGTAAGTATATTTTTCAGGGATTAAATTGTTCACAGATAACGGTGCTCCTAAGTGCAGTAGTTTCAGATTCATCTTTGAACTCTTGTTCATGGCCATATGACGTCAAGGCGGTTCGCTGGTGAAAGGGTATACCCCCGTTGTTATAAAAGCTCTTTACGTTTCTCTTCAATCATCATTCGAAATCTACGAGCAATATACGCTTATAAAATGTCCTTTAAGGTATTTAGCTACTGTTAATCAAAACATAATTTTTTTAAATATTTTAAAACCTATGTATTGCTAACATGTTATTTTTACAGTGTGTCATCCTCGCATGTCTGGTGGCTGCCACCAGCGCTGGATTCCTCCCAGCTGCACCACTGCCATATGCCGCAGGCCCTGTGGTGCACTCCGCCCCCTTAGTTCACACCGCACCCGTGGCCTACGCTGCCCCCATCGCCAAGGTTGCTGTTGAAGAGTATGACACTCATCCACAGTATAGTTTCGCGTACGACGTACAAGATGGGCTTACCGGAGACTCCAAAACTCAGCATGAAACTCGTGACGGCGATGTCGTCAAGGGCTCCTACTCAGTCGTCGACCCCGATGGTACCAAGCGCACCGTCGACTACACGTCTGACCCCCACAACGGTTTCAACGCGGTTGTACGTAAAGAAGCCCTCGGTGTGAAGGTGGCCGCTGTTGCTCCCGTGGCCAAAATCGCTGCCCCATTGGCCTACGCTGCCCCCGTTGTTCATGCCGCACCAGTTGCTAAGATCGCCGCCCCAGCTTACGCCTATTCTGCTCCCATCTACCACCACTGAACTGATGTCAAAATATAGGAAACAAATATTAAACTACGATTAAAAAGTCACGTGATATACGATGAGTTATTTAGTTATGGTACTTACTTATAGATATGCCTAATAAATTATTTTTTTATACATTTATGAATTTATATTTATTTACATACCGAAATCTTAAGTTTTAAATTAATAATCAAGCACCTGTAAACACATGTTTCATCTTTATATATAAAAGATACGTGTCAGGTTGTTTATCCGCGATGAACTCCTAAACTACTGAACTGATTTCAAGGAAATTTTGCACAGCGTTTGAAGTATGGCCCAACTTATAGGATAGTTTTTGCTGTTTTTTTATAAGGGACCCACAATTTTTTTTTGCGAGTTTAAAAACTTTTAATAAGACATGACAAAGGGTTGTCGAAAAGGGCAGATCAACGTCTGCCTAGCAAGCTACTATCGTTGTATGAAACATGCCACAAAATTTATTTTCTATAATTAACTATTATATTTTAAAATATATTAACAAATTGTATAAAATATGAGGAAGGTGTGTTAAATATAACTAAAACTTCCAACATTTTTCAAACCCTTAAGAATGTTGAACAAAGACTTCATCAAAGTATAGAATATGTGCCCTAATCGCATATAGTAGTATCAAATATCTCGCATAGTGATTATATTCTCTTCGTACCTCGCTTGACGACATAGCCCAATGGATTAATAAGCTGAAGTGGTAATAGGCCGGCCATATAGCTCGAAGAACCTATGAGGAAAAAAGATTCTCGAGCGGCAGCTTCGTACCAGCAGGTGAAGTGTAGGGCGTACGTACCCCGATAGATGGAGTAAAAACCTAGTAAAACATGCAGGAAGTCGGTGGATGCAGGTGGCTCAGGACCGTGCTTTGTGGCATACTTTGAGGGAGGCCTATGTTCAGCAGTGGACTTGTGTCTTTAATGATCATGCTGATGGACTTGTGTCTGTAATGATGTTGCTGATGATGATGATGATGAAGATGACGCTACTTGGGCTATAATGATGATGGCGACGATGATGATGACGCTGCTTTCTGTCAACGGTCTATGTATTTTATTTTTAAATCATGTATAAATAGGTCAATTATCATGTAACGGAGGCCACGAGATCTTCCTTAAGAGGTTTCCTTAAGTAATCTCTGACGAAACCATCGATTATGATTTATCAAAAATCATCGAAAGTACTTTAAGAGCTCGTGTAAATGAACATATAGCTGACGTGATGCACAGACGTTACCGGAAGTCTGTCGGGAAGGCAGTCTATGAATATGTTCAAGATCGACCCCGCCATTACATTAGATTTTATAGACCACAAAGCCTCGCAAACATCGATTCCTACCTAGGATGATACGAGAGACTATTTAAATTAAAAAAAATCCTAATTTCAATAGAGAAGCTGGATGTGTACACTACCATCTGCTTGGGATCGCGTGCAAGACTTCAAAACACTGTAAGCTCTTTTGCGTAGATCGGACCAAAAATTAATATCAAAAACTGAAAGTAGCCAGGCTAACTATGTCATCGAGACGTCAAACAACTAAGTCCTCTCCCCTGACCATGGGTGTTGTAAAGCACACGAAACGTCGAGAATTAAAAAGTTATATTAAACGCGATAAAATCCGTAAAAATTAGTTTCGTCTAATGATATCATAGAATATTTTATGCCACTACCTACCTCGTAAAAAGGCGAAAACGAGAATATCATGAATATTAATTAACTTTATCAGACTCGAGTAATTCATTTTTCATACTTAAACCTTATCCTGAGCGATCACATCATAATCCTGAGTGATAGTCCTTCGAACTTACGAAAGCTTCATGCTTAGCATGGAACGCCTCCTTGAAGCTGAAATCATCTCCAACGATATTCTAAATTTTATTATGTCAACATTTAATGAGAAGTTGGCGACAATTAGAGACTTAAAGTGAAATAAAATTAGTGACTTTATACTTTTGGAGATGTAGCCATTTTTGGGAGGATTCTAGCTTGAATTCAAGCTAGCAGGCTCCCCTCAAAAACAACGATTATTGTCTGCGTCTGAGATGTGATTCCTATTTAAAGGTTTAGTGACTAATTGGTGACTTTCATATACCGAGATTAAAACTGTAAAATATTGCTCCAACAGAACCGCACAACCATATGTCTTAGGGAGCATAGAATACGTATATTTTCTATGTATCAAATAATAACTCCGGAACGACTTTCTTTTGCTGTAAAATATGTGTCAAGATTCAGTGACTAATTCGTGACCGTAAATTTTAAAAAATAGCCTAAACTCATCAATCTGACTTTAATGGCAACCTTATTTTTTTTAAAAATTACCTTACAAGGTTTTGATGTAAGTACAGTAATGTTAATTCTAAACTGCTTGTGATAAATTAATAAAGGGAAAAGAAAACAATCACGTAGCATATATTTCCCTCTAAAATATATATTTTATAAAACGACCATTGGGATGATGTAAATAATTAATAGCTAGTTTCTAGACTCAGTTTGCTAACTATTAAAATTACGTACCTTTTAGTAATAATAAGAACTAAATCACACGATGAAGTGACAAAGGTAGCAAGAATTATTAATTAAATTATTATATGCGATACAATGCAAATAAGGCGGCATGATTTATTATGCCGTGTCGTGTAGGTGTGACGTGTGGCGGTATGAGAGTATCCATGACCCTATTTCGTACTATAGGAGTAGTATGAAACAACAATGGAAATACCAAAGAGATTAGAGACCTTAAAGAGATAATACCGCCATCTATCAGAATCCATAACATCTTTTTAGCTTAACCTGTTGGCACCTCTTACGCTTCCCACGGGAAGACATGGGGTGATGTGTACAATCAAATTGGGTATAATTACCTTTTAATAATCGTAAATCACATACCTACATACTTAATAAAACATAATAAAATTTTGGGATATGGTTGGTGAGATTCCAGCTTGAAGGACACTAGAGAACAGTTTATAGGTGTGTAAAAAAATTTTTCCCCCTAATACCTAACATACTTATATATTCCTGCCATATTTTAAGAGTTAAATCCTCTAAAAGTACATAAACGTTATAATCACTCTTCAATAGTAGATGTGAGAGTAGAATATGGTTTTTGTCATATTCGTAATTTTCAGTGAAATCCAAATTCAGAAATTAATTTGCCCTTATCTACTTTGGACCGCGGACTGTAACGTTTGTTACGCGATGAATACAAATAGTGTTAATTATAATATTTGAACAAAATAAAAGCGCCTTATAAAAATAATATTAAAAAATATCATCGTCATTATTACAGTCTATCAAAATACCATTGCTGAACATACATTACCACACGGGGGAAAAGTTTACTATAATGGGAAAACGCTGCTGTTCACCTCCTGGTTTGTTTCTTTCTTACGACACCCATGAGAAGATATGGACCAGTGGGTAAATCAGTGGTACTCTTAATTTGACATAATAGTAAGCCAATTGAACTATTATTCTTCTTCTTTTTCACCAGCCTCTTTAATCCACTGCTGAATGTAAGTCTTTATTGTTTGCCTGTGCACTGTGACGTTGCCTGCCTCTAACTGTGCTCTATCGTTTGTGAGTTCGAGTCTGGCATTAATCAATGGAAACATTGCTATTATTTAGTCCCCAGGGCCTCAGTCGCTGGTCGGCAGGATATAAGTGCGAAAAAAGTTGACATTTGAAGTAGAAGTTTGTGACGTCCGTGATGTGGTGTCCGTCCGCCCACCTAGAGATCATCTATAAGAATATCCTTGTTATACATAGCCTACTTAAAAGACTACTTTTAAGGTCTGGTCTGAGCAACACAAGGTCTTCACTTCTGTTAATAGGGGTCGCTCAACATTTCGTTTGAGTCTTAGGAGCTTTCTCCCACATCGCTTACCAGCACATGCAACCAAAATTGCCACTTCAGCTTACTGGTCTTACTAATCTAAATTTGGAACTCTAAATTAAATGTCTTCTTTACGATTGCAAGCAGCTCTCCGAGCACTTCAACTCATTCCCCACGTTTGCACCCTAAGGGATTTTAGACTTCCTGTTATAGTCTGCAGTAAAAGATCCTACTTTCTGGGAAAATTCTTCTTTATGCTATGTTTTAAATAACAATAAAAGAAAACAAGTCAAATTTAGTTTTTGCTTTTTTTTGTTTTAAGTAACGAAAAGAAGTAGGATAAGAAAAAGTTAAATGGTTACCATTCTAATGCGCAGAGGGCAATCTAACCTAGCTTATTTCTGTGATCACTTTCCGCTAAATTCACAGTACACACTACTTAGATTTTTTACTTGAATATGCTTTAAAATAAGTGATCTTTACTTGTTTCGTACAAAACCTGAGAGAAAATTTGTGAGCCCAAAAGTGTGCAACCGCCAGAGCCCTCGTCTCTCTTTTTATATCCGTATTGTCTTAAAAGTCGTTCGCAACGATGTCCCCAGATATCGGGATAATCAGAACTGTGTGCCATGCGTGTTTAAATATTTTCCAGGTAAGAATTAAGCACACTGTCCATGTTATTAAAAATAGTTGCTGCGAGTGAAATAGGAGGGTAATTACTTTTATCATATAAAATGTCACCCGTCACCATCGCCGGTGCTCATTAGACGTCATGTCCTTGTAGCACGTCAGTAACTTGCACACATTGTGAAAAGCAAAGATAGCACAGGTAGGTAAACTCCCGTACATGCCTCAGCTCAACGTGCAACTTATAAATTCAATTTATAATTTTAGAAACACATCCTAGTTTTATTCCTAACATCAATTTCTAATGCAATATTAAACCTCTTTAACATTTACATTCACAGAATTCAAAAACCTTTTTATAAAATATACCAATATATTATTGCAATATCGGCATCAGGAAGTTTATTATTATTTACTCAAGGCTTATTAAATTTACCGGAACTAAAGTGATCATTGATAACAGATCTTTTAAGTGCAGAATTTTTAGACAGCCCCGGGGCTCCTGTTCACGGTCGCGTGACGTATAAGCGTTTCGCTGGTGAAAGGGTGTACCCCCGTTTTTAGTATAAAAGCTCCTTACGCTTTGAATTAGACATCATTCTAGATCCTCTAGCAATATACGCTTAAACAATGGCATTTAAGGTATTTTAACAAAATAAAAATTGTTTTCTTTTTGCTTGTACGAAATCATTTGTAACGTGTTATTTTTTGTTTTTTACAGTACGTTGTCCTCGCCTGTCTAGTGGCTACCGCCAGCGCTGGATTAATCCCAAGTGCACCTCTATCATACGCCGCAGCCCCTGTGGTGCACTCCGCGCCCTTAGTTCACGCCGCGCCCGTGGCCTACGCTGCCCCCATCGCCAAGGTTGCCGTAGAAGAGTACGACTCACATCCACAGTACAGTTTCGCGTACGACGTACAAGATGGGCTTACCGGAGACTCCAAAACTCAGCATGAAACTCGTGATGGCGATGTCGTCAAGGGCTCCTACTCAGTCGTCGACCCCGATGGTACCAAGCGTACCGTCGACTACACTTCTGACCCCCACAACGGTTTCAACGCGGTCGTACGAAAAGAAGCCCTCGGTGTGAAAGTGGCCGCTATTGCTCCCGTAGCCAAAATCGCTGCCCCAGTGGCCTACACGGCCCCCGTCGCTAAAATCGCCGCTCCCGTGTACACCTATTCTAGTCCCATCTATCACCACTGATATGATGTCAAAACGCAGGAAACAAGAACTCGGATTCGATTGAAAATCGATATTCTGTTTCATATCGATATTGTGATATGTGATGAATTCTATTGTTGTTTAAGAAGCATTACTCTAAGTTCATTAAATTATTTTATCCATATCAATTTTATTTCATTCTATTTATACATACGAAATTTAAGGTACAGTACCTTACTAAATACCTTAATAAAGTTGAAGCTTACTCCTTTTTAAAAGGCCTTTTTATAAGGCGGCGGTAATCACTGATCATCAGGTGAGCCGTATGCTCATTTGCTCCCTCTCCTATAAAAAATACCTTATTGTTTTAACCTTATTTTCTATGAAGTTTTTAACCAACCAAAATGTAAAAATAATTGAGGTTAACCCAATATACGTGTTGGCTATGTTCAAATGTAAGTACCAAAATTAGTGTAAAAAGGAACTAAAGTAGATAATGCATATCTTTAAAAATAGAAATGTACGTAATTAATACCTATGCGAATTTAGGCAATTGTATAAAATTCTATAGACTCCAACTTCAGCGCGTTTGCCACGAAACTGTTTGGCTCGAATCCCATATGGAACAAAATGTTTGTAAGTTCTGCAAATAATTGTTACGAGTTTGGATGTGTGTCCTTTCGAAATTTATATATTTAGTAAACTACTTCCATGATACTGGAGAAAATCCTAGTATGGGTGCAAAGTTTTTAAAAAATAAATTAAAAAATAGGGATTACCTAATTAAACAGTATATTGTTCGTTTACACCACTACCATAAACTTTAGTAAATATACGAGAAAACAATACAACATATTCAAACAAAAAATTATGTAGGTACTATATCTATATAAAAGGTACAATAAGCGGTCTTATCGCTCTGAAAGCGATATCTTCTAAACAACCTTTTTGCGCAAAGATCTGTTATTATCAAAGTATGACGAAGCGGTTTTTTTTCTGTGGGATCAGAAAGAAAATGACAAACGAGTACACAGTCCATCTATCATCCATCCTCGCTTAAGTATCAAAAGGCATTGTCACCCCTGAGGACTAAGATGGAATGCCCCATTTCCAGTTAAAAAGGTCTCCGGTTCTCTTCAATCACCATACGAAACACTGCAGCATGGCTCTACCACGTACGAAAAGGGACACCTCGTGCTTAATTACATAAGTACTGTAATTTTAAAAATAGATGATGACGGTCGAGGATTAATAAGGAGAGACAAGAAAAGACAAGTATGATTTAATAGAATCCTAGCATAATATACAGGCTGTTTGGCGTATGGACAGGCACAATTTTTTCTGAGATTTGGGAGGTCATTAAATAGGCTCTACCCATACACCCTTTGTCTCAAATATCACGGTTGATTAAATAAAAACTTTTTTTAAATGAAAATAATACCCAAAATATTTCCTTTAACTCGAAATAACTTTTTGTTTGTGGGTGTACTGGCACCAAATAAATTTTGTTGTACTCTCCAGTCTCTTAAATCTAAATCCATATTTGTTTGATACAATTGCTTGGAGTTCTATTTAATCATATCACAGGCGTGTTATAGGCATCTTAATTGTTTGCTAACAAACATTATTTTATATTATGTGTAAGTTTATATACATATGTGCACTAAGTTAACGAATTAGCGAGATTTTTGAGGATATGAATAGAGTAATATCAAAGTTCACATAAACAAAAGATCATTGGCAATTTAATAATTCCCAAATAAATGCATTACGCTCGCGCATAAGAGTAGACGGTGAACAAGCCATTAAACAAAGCCTTGATATATAGATATTCCCACGAAGCGACGCCGAAGCCTTTGCGGCTGGTTTTCGTTGCACAAGCGAGCCCGTTCGAGACGCCCTTAGAAGAGGTCAAAAGATGTAATTCTGAAATAATTTACGCAATGAAACTTCGTTGTACTTAGTGGGAATAAAATCATATAATTTGTCCTCAGAACCTATAAATCACTAGGAGTATCTAGCCCTATTTCTGCTTGCTTAGGCCCGTGTACCTCTAGCTCGAACTCGAGCCCGAAATAATCATCTATCGTAGCCATAATAGACAAATACAGGTACTGCGTAGTGGCGGCGTAAGAATATCAACTACCCCTTATATTATCATGCCGCGGCTGTCTGAGTGTGTAGTCTGAGCATGCGGCGCACCTGATGGTAAGTGACTACCGCCACCCATTAACAACTGCAACACTAGGGAGATTGCAAGTGCGTTGCCGGCCACTTAAAAAGTAGTAAGATCTTTTCTTGAAGGTCCCTAAGTCGTGTCAGTTCGGAAAAATCGCCGATAGTAATCGATCCCACAATGCGGTTGTACAAGGAAGTGTAGTGTGTGTAGTAAAACGCACAGTGGTGGACCGCCAGGCATTCAGATGTGGATGGTGTCATGAGTTTTGTCGCGATGTGCTTACGCGAAATCTGGCAACTGAAATTAATCCGAACAATTCCTCAAAGCTCTTCGCGTGGTAGATGCGATAAAAAAATTAAAGGGATGCAATATCCCTTCGCAGCGCCAATGAATCGAGCCGATCGGAAAGAACCCAGTCAGCGACGTTTCGAGCAATTCTGCGCTGGATGCGGTCAAGTGGAAGGAGCTAGCACTGGGGTGCCCCGGCCCAGAGATGAGAACAGTATTCTATGTGAAGTCAAACTTGAGTCTTGTTAAGTTGCAAGCGGTGTGCCGGCATGAAATACTGTCCCACTCTGCTGAGCACGCCAGGCTTTTTAGAGACCAATTAAGCCTTCCCTTCCAAGTGACCACGAAACTACACATCATTCGATATATCGTGGATTCCGATGCCAGCAGCATCTTCAACCAGGTTGCCAAGCATGGCAACTATGGCAATATACATCCCAAGCATTTACGAAGAGACGGCCCCAATTCCCCGGCGGCCCCACTATTTCTGGCTGCGGTGACGGCCAGTCAGACAGGTAAGTCTCCGATATAGGTCCGGTTGCCACCTAAGACGATTTGACCTGGTAACATAGAACGCACGTACCCTGATGACTAACGAGAAGATCCTGGAGCTAGAAGAAAAGTTAGACGAGTTGCGCTGGAATATTATAGGATTATCCGAGGTCCAAACAGAGGGAGAGTATACGGTGATTCTCGAATCCGGCAACTCGTTCTATCACCGAGAGGGCGACCATCTTTCCCAAAAAGAAGACGGATTTATCGTCCACAAGTCTCTCGTTAACAATGTTGTAAAGATTGGGAGTGTATCGACGAACGGGACCCCTTACACTCAGAATCACCAAACATTTGCTGCAGGTAAGAAACCTTAGCACGTCACATTTTTCCATCAGCGTACCGGAGTCCGTGCTTACGTCCGCAACGACATCTGCTGTAAGCGTCTCCGTCACCTTGAAGACACTACTTTCTCTACGATCTGGGTATTCATAGACACAGGAATGGATAAATTTATTTATTCCTGTACCTATCCATCGCACAGCGGTGACCAGGAGACGACTAGGCTATTTGAACACCTCAGCGAAGACTCTGATGTGGCTCTCAATCGATACCCTAATACACAGTTGGTTTTTCTGGAGGGCTTTAATGCCTGTCGTCAGGACTGGCTGTTCCAATACCAGAACACCGACCATGCTGTGAGAGAGGTGTGGAATTTTGCCTTGTCACTGGCAATCTCCCAACTGGTATAACATGCAACTAGGGTACCTGACGTGGATGGGCTCATAGCCAACTGCCTCGACTTTCTACTTACGACCGATCCAGACAGGCACAATGTTCAGGTTAATGGGGATTTCTGACCACTGTCTGGTGAAATATGTGACGTTATATTCCCTACCCAACTACGATTTTCACGGTGTGCGGCAAGTGTAGCAATACAATCAGCGGTCAGCTAGACCCTTCATACCCCCGTTTGCTGAGTGGCCGCGACTGGAGTACCGCCCTCCCCCCTTTGGTCGGTACCAGTATTACGGGGTTCCTGCGACCACGAATCTGTCCCAGGCCGCAAGGCCGAGGTTCCCTGAAGCTCCCCAGGTCGGCCCGTTCGGTGATTTCCAACCCCGGGTCATTGAAATGCCGCCGGAATGCTGCTTTCGGGACCCACGGTTCGAGTGTCGGTCCAATGGAGGCAGCTCCAACTAGGTAGCGGCCGCCCTAGCTCCCACCATGGCCGCCTCCACTGATCCTTTGAGCCGTCAACAGTCTACTTGTCAAACTGTTCTACTGCCGACGGCCTCAGTGAAGGTGTACAACCCGAGTGGCGATTGTGTAACGGTTTGCGCTCTATTGGATTCGGGTTCACAACGCTGTGTGGCCTCCACTTGTTTGGTGGGAAGACTAGGGCTCCCCTGGAGCTCTGAATCACGTCCAATGGTAGGTATCGGAGGTGCTGAGCATCCTTCTCCTAGGGGACTAGCGGAGTTGGTGTTTTGCCCTGCCAGCGAACACTTCCACATTCTAGTTAAGGTAAATGTCCTCGATGACATTGTAGGTTATCTCCTCAACGACCGTATAAGTGA
>DWHP01004381.1:0-12617 GCA_018247895.1 Parnassius honrathi
TCTCCCTCTGTCGCCTCTTACGACACCCACGGGAAGATATGGGGTAGTGGATATTCTCAACCGCCACTACACGGTATTCGTTCAAAATATCTCCACTTTTTTGAATTCAACATATACCACTACACTATACACTAATATGTTCAGTCCTGGCATTTCTCTATATCTCTTCGTAAGTCTTACGAGTTTCATTAGAATCTGTTCAGACATGCCGAATATTAGACCCCTTTTACTGGAAACGGGGCAGTCCATCTTAGTCCTCACGGATGACAACGCAACGTAATCGAGAATAGATGTTGATGTCTATGGGCCACAGCAACCACTTACCATCGGGTGGACTGTGTGCTCGTTTGTCACCCCATCCTATAAAAAAATTAGCCCGCACGGACAGACGTACAGACAGACAGACAGACATACGTACAAAACATTTTATAATGGTTATTTACGTCTTGATGACATGTAAATAACTCTCCTAGATCAATATAAAGCAGTTATTTCGATATAACGGAAAGACACTTCAGTTTTATGTATATATATACACGACCCTATATCCGAGATTACCTTAAACCTTCATTAGTAAACCCGGTAGGTATCGGGGCGGTGTAATAATATTCACTTTCTCATATAATCTCCTGTGTGTCGTGAGAAGCGACAAAGGGAAAAAAATCAGGAAATACGCAGCAACGTCTTCTTAATAACGACTAAAAATTAAAAAAAACTGCTATTGCCAATCTGCTTGCTAAGTGCGGTAACTATAGAAAATATTCCCCTATAAGGCAATACATGGGGAAGGCCTACGTCCAGCAGTGGACTTTAAAAGGTTGTAACGGTAAGAATAATTTATTATTGAATTAATTTAATTTTTCACATTTTTGTTTTGTTTTTTAGTTTCCTTATGGAGATCTTTATACGGGGCCATTCCTTTACAATTTTGATTAAAAATATTAAATTATTGGCTTTTAAAAAGCGATTACTTTTGAAACTTTCACTGTCGTTTCTTCTCCGGACAAAGGGACCTCATTTTGAAATGCCAGTACATTAAAAATCATGTAGACATTTGCCAAACGAAAATTTAATTTATTGCGCCGAAAATAAAGTATTTTTAAGTATGTGCTTAAAGACAAAAGTAAGTTTAATCTGTTTTATTTTATCCTACATTTTTTGACAACGACTTTTGAAGGATAGCAATAACTGAAAAAAGGAGTAATACAACTACGGTACGTAATACAGTTACATATTTCGTAAATACCTGCCTGCTTTATTTTTTGTGATATTTTGAACCCCCACGAATGATAGGACAAACAAATTGCCGGAAATGTTTGAATAAGAATGGACATTTTTGGGAACAGTAATGTGCGAGGCGGAAAGCCGGTCCGTTGAGGGCACCCTAATATCTACTTTATTTTTTTTTTCGGATCTGTATGAATGGGGAAAACAAGCTATTGTTCAACAGCGACGGTGACCACTGTTATTATAATTTATGTGAACAATTATGGTTTTATTAGATCTGGTTTCCTACATCGCCTTTTCGGTTCAAATATTTCATACCGTCGTCTACTGATACAAAAATAATAGTAATAATAAGGCGTAGGGAATTGAAGACCGCATCGCCTGTTAACAGTTAAGTAACAAAACTGCTACGTCAGCGCAGTCAGTCAGCGCCTTCTTTCCTTTCCAATTTTTCACTTCTTTTTCGACGTCCCACAAGATGCATGACCCGATATCGTCAGGAATGAGGCTTTACTTGCCGCGGAAACATGGTGGGCGCGGCTTTTTAAGTGTGCAGCCTCCGTAATTATATCCTGGCGAGATCGGATGATCCATTTTACAGGGAAGTTATTTTATTTGATCCTTTATCAACTAACCCCTCTATTTCTAGCCAACGAGAAATGGCATGACCCTACAGTACAATGCATTTCCGACCGGGGGACCGTATGGAAGGTTAAGGAGCTTCATGGGAGGTTCCACAAGGCTCTTCATGAGTCTTTCATAGACACGGTTGCTTCCTCTGACTACGCTTTGGTGATCTCTTCGGATAACCGAGGGTTTTGTCTGTCCAATAACAACTATGGGAGACACATCCTAATGGAAGGCACCGTCGACATCTGTCGAGCTTGTCGCCATCCCGGTGAGTCACTTAGACATGTGTTTCTAACTCCGAGTACTTGTACAGGCACAACCTAATAGCCAGGATTCTACACCAAGAGATTGCTCTGAAATACGGTCTCGTGGATCGAAAACTGCCTTATTATAAGTACTTGCCGGAAGCCGTGAAACTACCGTGCCAGGCTCTACTGGGACCGGGTCATCATCACAGACAGGACTATTTTTGCAAATAAGCCTGATATTATGCTGATAGACTGTGCACAGTCATAGATATTTTTGGTCGACATTACCATACCATATTCCGAATCAGATAAGAAAACAAAATGTCTGGACCTGGCTCACGAGGTGACCTACATGTGTGGGGTCAGCTGACCGAATTTATTCCCGTATTCGTCTCTGCGAATGGGCCAAACCCGGTCGGCCTCTCTGGACATCTGAGGTAACTGGGACTCCGTGATGGACCGTTCCGGACTCAAATGCTGAATGCCGTGCTCTTCGATACCACCCGCATCATCCGCCGGTATCATTCCCTTTCTCCCTAACCCTCGACCGTTAGGTCTCCCCTGCCTAGAGCTTCCATCTTGTTGGTCTTTAATTTATTTATGTATTATTTGTTTACTAACGTTAGTATATTTAATATATACTTATGTTTATTTATCGTGTACTTTTATATATTTGTTCAGTCCAAATGAAAATACTTTATAAATATCCAATAAATAAATAATAAAACCGTTATTATTACAGCCTATTTAGTCCACTTTTGAACACATGCCTCCCCAACAGGTTGCCTCATAGGGGTTTTGTCAAAGTTATCACGCTGGGTTGGCAACCCGTTTTTAATTCTTAGTCGGTATTAGACAGACACTGCTGTCTATCTCGTGATTTGTTTCATTCTGACGCCTCTCCTATGTCATCTACGGGACGATATGACGCAGTGGATATTCTTACACTGCCGATACACGGTAATTATAATGTTTAATGTTGGTAACGATAATAATTATTATTACTTTATTTGCTCTCACAAGCGTACATTGCCTTATATATAATATGGTGTTAATATTAAGAAAGATCTGTAGGATTAATCACCAGACACTCGTCCGTTATCGTAACATTTAACAATATACCTTAAACTTTTAAAAATGAACATATTTTCTGATATCTGTTAAACATTCGCCCTCCTCATTTAAAAAAGTATTTTCTCCTCCTCCAGGCCTCCCCCAAGTAATGACACAAAGCACGGTACTGAGCCACCTGCATCTATCGACTTCCTGCATGTCTTACCAGGTCGTCACTTCATCTAGAGTGGGGTCGCCCTACACTACGCCTACAGGTACAAGGCTGCCACTCGACACCTTTCTTCGACATCGGTTATCGGTTCTTCGAGGTATATGACCGGCCTATTGCCACTTCAGCTTACTAATCCGTTGGGCTATGTTGGTTACTCTGGTTCGACTAGGGATATCCTCATTTCTGAGTTTATCACGCAGAGAAACCCCGACAATAGCTCTCTCCATAGCTCGCTGAGCGACTTTGAGCGTCCTCATACGGCCAGCAGTGAAGGACCACGTCTCAGATCCGTAAGTCATTACTGATAACACGCTCTGATTGTACAATCTAGTTTTCAGAGTTTGAGGTATACCTGACGAGAAGATGTGTCCTAATTTCCCGAATGCTGCCCCGCCAAGTTGAATCCGTCGATTGATCTAACGGTCGAAGTTGGACTTACCTAGTCGGACTATTTGTCTGAGGTAAACGCATTCGTCAACGACTTCAAGCATAGTGCTCCCAACAATTACCAGCATAGGTGTGACATGGACATTAAACATGATCTATGATATTTGTCCATGTTCATCTTAAGACCTGTCCGTTGGGAGACACCATTGAGGTCGTTGAGCAAAGTGCTTAAGTGCTCCAGTGATTCCGCCATAGGGACTATATCGTCGGAAAATCGAAGGTAAGTGGTATACTCGCCATTGCTGCTATCAGGAAGATGCTGCTGCCCATCTCCCGCCTGTTTCCCTCTTTCGCCTTTTACGATACCCACGGGATAATATGGGGTAGTGGATTTTCTTAACCGCCACTACACGGTAACAGGAGAACATTATGCCGCTATAATATAGAAACTATGACATCCTTACCATAGTTACCTCTCAGAACACCATTGGACAGAATAGGGAATCGAATATATTTCTTTAACACCGTCTACATACGGTTCAACTAGTCAGGTGTAAATACAATGTTAGTCAATTAAAAATTTAACAAAAATATTTATTATTTATATAGGAAAATTAATTCTTTATTCATGTTGAAATCTATAAATGGTTTAAAAATTTTCTTAGGTTAAGGTACGATTTATGTTACGAGTTAATGTCCTTGTATATGCTGACGATTTCCAAATTGCAACAATTGCAAAGGCTGCAGTCGTTTCATATATAATGGCCCTATCACGTTCTGTCAATAATGGTATGTTTCGAAAAAGCTTTACTGTCGACACAAAACGTTTTGAATAGCTTTTTACTCCTAAACACCCCATGATTGTAGTAGTAATTATGATTATTGCATTGCCGATAGCTTTAAAGTTCAAGAGATACCGTCTCATGTTCATTTACTATTATGTACAACAATTCGAATTTACAGTTGAGAGTTTTGTTTACTTGCATATTTCCTAATATCAATAAAGTTCTATACATTTTTTTAATATTAATATCGTTGTTATCACCTTTCGCCATCAATCTTCATTCAATTTTGTGTAGCGCGAAAAAACCACTTTGAAATAATTGCAGTAATCGTCAAGCTCTGCAAACACCAGATGCTCGTAGTAGTAGGTAGGCTTTTATTCGCCGTTGCTGGTATGAATATTTTACGTTATTCGGTATTTTTTTTATAAAATAAGGGTGGCAAACGAGCACACAGTCCACCTGATAGTAAGTAGATGCTGGCCCACAAACATTTATATTTATCCTCAATTAAGAATCAAAATGCAGATACGTTGTCACCCCTGAGGACTGAGATGGAATGCCTCGTTTCCAGTAAAAAGGGTTACCCCTTTTTACTGGAAACGATTCTCTTCGGTTCTATAGACTCACCATACGAACGCAAAAACATTAAGCTGCTATTCACGTTGGTATTTTATGACAGCGTGGTCATAACCCGGTCGAGTTGACACATTCGTGTTACAACCATATTATTGCTGCAGCGTGGTTCAAAAGGTTCAAAAGATCTTCCATACTGAAGTCAAAACCTTTTCTAATGCTGTCAGAATATATGCATACTATGATTATCATTCGAAGATCATACCACTTTCCGTCAGTAGAGCCGTGTGCTTATTTGTCAATCACGTAGATAAAAAAGAAACTCACTCTACTTATAATTTTATAAACAAATATGTAATCTCTTTAAATGTATTCATACAGTAAAAAAGAAAAAATATCTTATTTCACAAAACTATTGTTAAAAATAAATAATGATATTTTCTTGTAACTTCCTATTTACTGACAGATTTGCAAGTACAACTTATTTATCAATTGGTCAAATCAAAATATCAAAAAAAATCACTTAGCACTATGTCGTGATGAAACCACGACCGTTTTAATGACGGCCTGTCTTAACGGAGACCGGCCATCTGCGCAGGACCGGATTATATTACCTGTGTTTGTACAAGCACAGTTGTACTCTTTATTCCGTCACTCCCGTAATCAGAAGGGACGGCAATCCAACACGACCGAAGAGCGATCAGGCGCAGGGTCAACAACTTTACGTGCTTTCCGAGTCACGGGGTTGTTTCTGTGTTAATTTCTTGACAGGAAACCCCAATAACAGACTTTAGCGCCACTCAGGATTCAACCCCGGGACCTTACGATCAATAATAGTGCTTACGGTCACTAGACCAAAGAGTCAGTCCGTGAAAGAAAATAAGTTATTTGTTACGGTATTTATCAATAAATCTTATAATCGAACTCCACTATTGTTACCTTATGTAGGTATAAAATAATGGATATATATTTGAAACAAACGCACTTCACTATTATTTTGTTATATAATTTTATTGATACATAAGCCTGCCATTATTCTGATAATTACACAAACAATACTAGCGAACACATCGATGGCAGCTGCCGGCATACTCGTATTACTGCTCTATGCGGCAATTGTGTTAACAAATCGTATTGGGCAACGCTATGCTGTTAAATCTAATTGTGATAATTTTATACGTGTTCAAACTTACCATAATATTATGTTTCACAATAATATCAATTGTTATTTAATGATGTTGGTCCACTATTCCAAATAGTCTGATAGGTATCATAAAATTTAACGTGTGGGAATACCAGCTTTAAAAAGACAGACTCAAAATACTAATACCGATGGCAACGGACAGGACCTGTTTTTAAGCATTGCGATTATAAAATTCCTAGCACCTTAATAGCTAACTGCGACTTTGATTTATGACAGTGATAATCATGACAATATTGCAAACATAAATTTTAAATTCGATCAAAAAAATTAAAATGGTAATAAAAAACTGCCTTGTTATTATAATTATTTTCTTAAATTTTCTTTTTACATATTTTAATGTTCATACATAAAGAGTACTTGATACATTTCATAATTCCTGTCAGCTTTTAATGACAGAATAACCGTCTCGATTATACTCGTTTAACTATAAAATAGCGGCGAGGTGAAACGTCGAACGAACGGGATGTTTGATAACATAACCACCGAACCGCCTGTCAACGATGATGAAAATGACTATGCGCAATTACTCTAATCTTAATCTCCAAGACGGGAAAGCCCAACGCATTATAGTGATTCACAATTGGAAATATTTTCCATACCGATTGAAGATCGCGTTGTTAGACGTCTCGTACCTTAACGCCCACGTCGTCGGTCTGAATATTTTATGTTTCGTATTAAAAAAAGCAGTATGACGGCGTCATGTATGCAACATATAGGACACGTCCATACACGTCATATATAGGAAATTATTAGGTTTTTCTGGCATTCCCACAGTCGCAAACTATACCTATGGGGCCAAATGGGAACCCAGCTTCGCTCCGTGCGGATTCACTTTTTCAGATATGTATTAAGTTCTCTTGCGCAATCACGTAAACTAAATCTTATTAACATTATTTTTAATGTTTCTCCTAAAGCATAATTATATTATTACGCTTTCAATATCAAGTTTATATATCATTAAATAAAATTTATTAAATCGAACAACGTCATCTTACACCAAACCGTAAACGATTCGCGACCGCAAAATAACCACATCGTTTAGCACGTATTCTTTCAATATTTCCCAATTTGATACGGTATTACGCTTCTAGCAGCGAGACAATGGAAAGTATTCGACAGTGACAGTGGAAGGGCTAAATTTCGTTAAAATAAAAGCTTGCAGTGAACATAAGATATAGCGCCTACGTGGTCGCCGTGAGATCCCCGAAGCACCTACAATGGAGAATTGGAAAAAGCTTTTATAATCCAGCACGTGACTCACATACGAAAGCGGGCTTGCCATCGTCTACATTCCACATCGAGTGTCCGCACGGCCGTTATTCTTTCTCCGAATGTATTGCATTACAACGCGATAAGAAATATGTACCGCTCCAAGATGCTATTGAAAACATTTAATGTAAACGCATTTAGTCATGATAAGGTTTGTTTAAAATAGCTAATTTAATCCACTGCTGGATATATAAACTTTTACAAGAATGCGTAAAATGTTAATTTAAAAAAAACACCTAACACTCACCACCCTGGGCAAACGGGTCAGTTGTTGAAGTAACAATGGCCACTCTCCTTACATGCTTCATCATCATTACAGTCCTTCACAAATCCACTGCTGAATATAGGCCTCCCTCAAGAAATGCCACAAAGCACGGTCTTGAGCCTCATGCAGCCATCCATTTCCTGTACTAATTCTCTAACCAGATCTTCACTCCATCTAGCGGGGGGTCGCCCTAGACTTTGCCTACCAGTACGAGGTTGCCACGTCAGAACCTTTTTTCCTCATCGGTTGTGGCTTTTTCGAGCTATATCCGGCTCGTTGTCACTTCAGCTTACTAATACGTTGGGATATGTCGGTCACTCTGGTTCTACTGCGGGTATCCTCATTTCTAAGTTTATAATGCATAAAAACTCTGAGCATAGCCCTCTCAATAGCTCGCTGAGCAACGTTGAGCTTCAGGTCTCAGATCCATTAGTCATAACTGGCAACGTGCACTAGTTGTACAACCTCGATTTCAGGTTTTGAGGTTATTATACCCGACGAGAAGATGTGTCGTAGCCCGAACGCTGCCCAGCCGAGTTGAATCCATCGATTGACCTCTCGGTCGAAGTTGGACTTACCTAGTCCTACTAGTCCTACTAGACTATTTGTCCCAAGTAAACATACTCGTCACCGACTTCGAGCTTAGTACTCCCAACAACTTCTTACATGCTTGGAATAGTTAAATCTAATAAAACGTACCACGATGAAACATATTATTGTTTTTTTATTCGTCTATATAAACTTTTCGGTATTATTATAATCAAAGTATGTATTATTATATTTTTACCAAGCGTTAAAAAAATCAGACGTTATACATTATACAGAAGTCAGTCTGTTATTGTTTTTCACATTAACCCATTAACCATGTGTAAGAACTTGACGAATCATACCTTAAAATGGCGCCATTTAAGTAATCCTAAAATGGTATTTTTTATACGGAAGTGAATTGTTATGTCGTGCGAACTACTTATTACTTATTACTACTTACTACGAACGAAATATAATAGGATCCCACATCACAGGCATGTCGGTTTAAATTTGACTTTGTATAATCTTTTTTACATTTGTAAAAACACCATGCCGGAGCCTTCTGCTCCCGCAATATCACACGAGCGTATCAAACCAAAGGGTTTGTCACTTGTTTCGTTCAATATCCGCAGTTTGCGAAATAACCTCCCCAAGCGTAGGCTCTTTCTTAGAGATCGCGAAGTCGCCCTCCTCCTCCTTCAGGAGACCCACCTCAGCTCTAAGGTCTCTAAAGGCCTTTCTATCAAAAATTATTCTCTTCTTCGTAATCACAGACTCGACCGCAAAGGCGGCGGTACAGTTATTGACTACAAAAAGTCTTGGTTTTTATTTAGGTATTAAATATTAATAACAATGCAACGGCGTGCATTTGTTGTATTGCAACGCTGTCTCGAGGGCGTCGCACCACAAAGTAGTAACGATAAAGTGAAAAGATTTACCTACACTATTATATGATTTTATTAGACAAAAATAATTTTAGTACGATTGTAGTAAAATCAAAATGTGCTTACGTATTAAGTACAAAATATAATATAATAATAAGTACAGCAAAAATACTTAAATATTAACAGATTTTCTGCTGTAAAATTACGTAAAGCTTCTGTCATACTACAATAAATATTACTCTTGGTAAAAAAGCTTTCTTAGCAATCTTAGTTACACTCTTACAAAGTTGCGTCTTTTAAACAACCCAAACTCAGAGCACACCCATCTTGTCGATCACATCGTAGTTAGTTGTTTCCAAAAAAAAATTTTTTTTCTTAATACGAAAAACGTATCGAACGTTTAGTTCGGACGATCGTAACTTTACTATTTAAATCTATGGTTTTCTGTCAAAAAGTTGTTATCGAGCTACCCAATGCTTTTATTACAATATATTTTTTTCTGTGTAAGTTGAAGTTTACGTTTTTGGGTGTCGTAAGACACGAATGAGAACTGAAAACTGAAACAGGAGGTGGGCAGCCGCGTCTTCCTAATAACAACTGAAAATATTAAAAAACTTTTTTTATACGTGGTAGAGCCATGCTGCAGTTATATTAGAAGTATAGTTGTAGCACGAATGGGCCGGCTCCGCCGTGGAAGGACCGCGCTCTCACAGAATACTAGCGTGAAACGTAGCTTAATGCTGTGTTTCGAATGGTGAGTGTAGAGAACCGGAGACCATTTTTACTGGAAACGAGGCATTCCATCTTAGTCCTCACGGGTGACGACGCATCTGCGTTTCAATTCGTAATCGAGGATAGATGTAGATGTTTATGGGCCACAGCAACTACTTACCATCAGGTGGACTATGTGCTCGTTTGTCACCCTACACTATAAAAAAAAGAAAGAAAAAACTGCGGCCTATAATGCATCTAACAGGCGTGACAGGGATAGCAAATATGTACATTAGGCAACCAAATCCATAGATTTGGATTGTGTTAGTCTTAACGGACACTGGGAATCTGCGTAGCGCAGTTATGTAGACGAGTCCCATCTAACTATGACAGTGATGGATAGACCTTCACTGTCGTAGTTCGATGGGACGACAATTCGACACGACTGAAGTGAGATCAGGCACAGGAATTACGTGGCTGTAGTCGCACTTTATACACACATTATAACACCACCCATTTTCGACTAAGGGTTGCTACTGAGAATTTCTCGACAAAAATCCAATAACTGATTTTGGTCCGACCCAGGATCCGAATGTGGGACCTTATGATCAGCCATCGATTGCTGATGACCACTAGTCCAACAATGCATTCAATGTAGTATATAGAAATAACACGCTGTAATTCTAAAATTCTTTTAAATGAAAGAACCATTATGACCCATATTCACCAATACACAATTACGGTGGTTAAGTACGCAAAAGAAAATGACAAAATATGAACCCGATAGTTTGCGCTTTGAGCAATTTGTTTTAATAAATTTTATTTTTTAAAACAACACAAACACTTCCAGGCCGCTTGCCGGAAAGCGCAGGATAACATCTTGGGCCAGATATTAGACTGTATTGTATTCGATAATGTACCGTGTAGTGGCGGTGAATAATACCCACTACCCCATATCAGTGTGTGTCGTCGGAGACGACAGAGGGAAATTGAAACCGGAAAGGGACAGCATCTTCCTGATAACAACTCAAAGTTATAAAAACTGCGGTTGCCAATCCCGCCTGCCAAGCGTGGCAACTATGGCAATATCCCCAAAAATCCATTTCTGAACAAAGGCCTCCCTAAAAACAAATCTTTAAGGGAGGCTTTTGTTCAGAAATGGACTTTAACTTTCAATTTACACTGCCGCGAAACGAAATGAAAGCAATTTTTTTAATGAAATTGTGGGTAGTAAAATGAGTTTTATGTTAATTGTGTAATTTGCAAACCAGATATGAGCCAAATAAGAAGTCACGAATCTTCCGAGGAATTTTTGCGCAATCTCGAGAATTCCTGTAGCTACTGTCGGCGCAGTCTGTGGAATCCGCTGGAAGTGGTGCGAAGGTTGATGTTTTCGTTTCTTCCATAAATGATGAAACTAAGACTCAATTTACATTGCATTGAATGGAATAGAATGGAAGCGTCAATTTTGCTAGCTCTTGCTCGTTTGTAGTTATCTAGTTTGTACGTTACACAATTAACATAAAACTCATTTTCCTGTGTACAATTTCGTTACAAAAATTCGCTTCCATTCCGATTCGCAATGTAAATTGAGCCTAAATATTTCTTTTATATTTTTTGATATTCTTTATTTTCTTATTATTTACTTCTTCTACCTCACAAATAATCAATATGAAAATAATGTCCAATAAACCATCAAAATAAAATATCTAGACTAAATAGGGCTAAATAGGCGCAGTTGCGGGAATGCTCGAGCATTTTCGCGACATCGCGCGCCCTCTCGCACGACCAGGCGAAATTGGCGCTTCCGTTCCATTCCATTCCACCGCAATGTATATTGAGCCTTATAGGCTGTTAACGGATAGTTTAATGGTATTCAAGACGCTCACGGTAATAACGCTTGATATGAATATTTAACTATAAATTAAAATTTATAAAATTTTCGTATACGGTTTCATAAAATTCGTTAATCAATAGTTTCTTTTTAAACATATAAAACTAAAGTAATGGAAATTTTAAAGTTTTCGTTTTCTTCAATTTTTTTTAATTCAATAAAAACTGGCAAGCGTGAGGCACGTTTAAATGTTTTGAGCGTTTTAATACGTGAATAATGGATAGCGTTAAGAGTTATGCTTTAATTAAATATTTCTTATAATTAAACACGCGATTGCACTTTAGTAATTCGGTACATGTTTGTTTTAATTATTATATGGAAACGTTTATACGCGTTTGTTCTACTAACCCGTAAGAAATAAGCATGAGTGGAAGCCGTGATTTTGTAAAAAAATTTAGTTTGTCTCTTATTTCACAACATACGAACCACAGACCCAAGTGATGATATGGGGTAGTGTTGTTATTCTCTCCACTGCCGGCAAATGGGATATATGTGTATATATATTTATACTGGTGACCTTTTTTACTTTACAAAAAATAAAAACAAAAATTTTGTATTAAATAAATTAAAATCTATCGAAATTCCAATAATATTCACTCTACTTTACCAACGGCAATAAAACAATAATTATTTAAAATATTTTATGCGTCGTAGAGCCATGCTGCAGTTATATTAGTAGTATAGTTGTAGCACGAATGGGTCGGTTCAACCGGGGAAGGACCACGCT
>DWHP01004382.1:0-12615 GCA_018247895.1 Parnassius honrathi
ATTTTAAAAGTATTTTTTATTCATTTGAATGTTATACATATAATAATTGAAGTTAATGATAAAACATGTAGTTAATAATATAACGAAAGTTGACCTTCGTTACTCATGGAGGCACATTCTCAGACTTTTGAATAGAGACATTCGATATGACGTAATAGTGTGATGGTATCCTTCTTCAACGCATATATTCCTATTTGCGAAAACGAGATGGCTTTTAATCTTAAGCGCCATGAGCCGAACTATTTGAACTTCTTCCTCAAAGATATTTTATAGGTAGTCTTTCTATTAAATCATAATTAATGATACATGCCTGTATTATTTTATACATGGCAGAGCCATTTTGCAGCTCAATTATAGTTGTAATACGAGTGAGCTTAACCGGGGAAGGACAACGCACTCACAGAATACAAGCATAAAATAACAGTTAAATGCTACTGTGTTTCGCACGGCGTGTAGAGAACCTGAAAACCGTTTCACTGGAAACGAAACATTTAATATTAATCCTTAGGTGTGACAACACAGCTGCATTTTGATTCATAATCGAGGATAAATGTAGATGTCTGTGGGCCACAGCATCCATTTACCGTTAGGTGGACTGTGTGCTCGTTTCTCACCCTTGATCTACGTAAAAAAACATGATGTCTAATCTAGTCCATATACGAATGAAATAAAAATAATTTTCTCATTTTACGTATATATTTACGATAAAAATTCTTCTATCGCATGGAACCAACTAACAAAGGAAGCTGTAGATGCCTCGTCACTTCTGTAGATGGCTCTCACGGGCTCACAGCACAGTTTACTCATGTGCTCACAGCCATAGGTACAGGCTCTCAATATTCTTCAACCCGGAACACAGCAGTGCAAGTACGAGACCTTAAGTGGGAGGTAAGTGGGAGGTAAGTGGGAGGTAAGTGGGGGGTACGTGGGAGGTAAGTGGGAGGTAAGTGGGAAGTACGTGGGTTAGGTAGGCTGGAAAATCAGGAAGAAAAGGAGGTTCTATTACCTAGAAATATTCAAGAAATTACACAATAGAATATATTTTGCTCCCAAGTGGTTATTTTTTACTTTTACCTGTTAACACTCAATTATTGGGGTCAAAGTCTAAGTCAAAGCTACAGCCTATACCACACTGCTGGGTACAGGTCTCCTTCCATTTATGAGAGAGTTTCAAGGCAAGGACAAAGACGTATAAAAAATGACATCTTAGGGCAAGGAAGTGTCCGCCGCGCTGCATCAATGCATGTTAGCGAACTTCACATGTCTTCTTATTTTACAGACATGAAAGTTTCCTCACGATTTTTTCCTTCTCCGCTGAGCACGAGGTAAACCAGCACTTAAAATTGATATTCACAGTTTCATTGGCGCCAACGGTTATTTTTCTCATTTTTCACGTTAAATAATGTTCTCGTAAAATCACCATCATTTTAACACGAACATATTTTTTTATTCGATTTCCTCTTCACGATATGCAAACGATCGCTTATTAAGACAATAGTAACTAATAATTTTTAAACAAAAATATATATATATGTATGTGTGTGTGTATTTACGGGCGGGCACGCATACCTTTGTATCTATACTAGTATTACAAAGCTGAAGAGTTTGTGTGAAGAGGAACTACTGATCCGATTTGAAAAATTCTTTCAGTGTTAAATAGCCTATTTGTCGAGGATGGCTATAAGCTATATATCATCACGCTAAGACCAAAAGGATAAGAGCACCAATGAAGAATGTTTCAAAATCGTTTTTTCCCCCTTTTAAGAGCGTCCGCTGCGTGCGCTGCGTTAACTGTACCACGCAGACGAAATCGCGGGCAGAAGCTAGTAGGGTATATATAATGTTATCCCAACTTTTCTGTAATTAATATTTGTTCAAAGAAAATGCAGGACTGTAAGATCTGCCGTAGATTTAGTCTGTTTACCGTAGTAAGAAAACTGTATACAAAGTTGTTGATTGAAAAAAAAAACTGGCGGGAAATCTGAGATGTGCAAGCAGAATTTAGAAGGGGGACAGTTTAAACGGATCAGGTCCTTTTCTATGTGCATGTGTTAATGGCGCTCTTTACTCCGAGTGATAGGGTGAGAAATTGTGTGACAGGACAAAAGAATGGTTTGCAAATATAAGTTATGATCAGAATTATGTAAGTAATGCTTCGGTTGTTTGGACGCGTAAAAAGAATGAATGAGGAAAGGGTGTCAAAGCAATTTATGCTACAGAAGTGAGTAATGAAGTTTGCGAACCTATACGGAAGTTCATCGACCAAATTGGTGATATATTGAAAATGAACCAAATTAAGAGTATCCTTAAACGACATGTTTGCGAAGGTATTGGATGTGAATGTGATAGAAACGAGAGAGGTGTGTCAGGATCGTGCCATATCACACATTATGGAAACCCCTCAAGGTAACTGGCGTAAAACTTATATTTATATATTGATTCATATTCTATGAAATCTCAGTAAATTATTAACGCAAGGTAACAGAACAAGACATCTTTTTTATTCAAAGACGTACGAAATATAAACTTGAATACTTGTGAATAACCTCTGAGGAGCACTTTGACTTTACTAGTGTAGGACTTGACACGAATGCAGTGTAGAGGTTTATTCACATGTTGCCTCTCATAGAGAGCTCAGGTGTAACCCTCGGCTAACGAGACGTCGCTGTACTTGCAAGATGTTAAAGTATATAATTAGCTTCCAACCTTACACATATCTAAATTAAAAAGTAAAAATCCGGCAGTTTAAATGCAAACAAGATGTTTTTGACTAATGGCATAATTTATTTTTTTTTCGTTTTCGGGATGGAAGCACTCTCTCGCAGAGTATCAGCATAAAATAGTAGCATTATGCTGATCTGTTTTGGCGATTGTAAAGAACCGGAGTCCCATTGTACTGGAAACGCGGCATTCCATCTTAGTCATGATCTTAGTCCTTAGGTACAACGCATGTGCATTTTGTTCTTAATCGAGGATGAATGTAGATTTTTATAGGCCACAGCATCCCCTTACCATCACATTCCGTTCGTCATTCTTCGATACATTGTTATGTGGAATAAACAAGAAAAATATATACAGCCTTAAGAACCTTATCCTTTTTGGAACTCTGCTTAAAATATTAAAAGTACGAAGGTCGCCTTGTACATACAGTTGCCTGAGCAAGCACGTCGGCACTCCTCTGCCACACTTTTTTGTAATTGATGAAATCAATATCGATATATCGGAATATAGAAGGAATTAATAAAAAAAATACACGATGATTTTTATATATATACCATTCTAAGCCAGCGCTTAACTACAATCCCAAGTTTGTAAACTAAAGAAACCCCTAAAATGGTAAAGCGCACTGACTTAATAAAAGCCTATTCACTCTTGCCTTGAAGACACCAACATTCTAATCGGATAGAAAGACAAATGTTGGCAAGTTATTTCACTCATTGGCTGTACGCATGACGAACGAAATAGCAAACTGTTTGGTTCGAATGCGTGGTAAGTCAACAACGAAAGGGTAAAGACTAGCATAACGTCTTGTTGCCTGATGGTGGAAGGGAGAGGGGATGAATTGAATTATGCTATTCCTGCGCACACGCTCCGAAATGCATCCTGTAGAAAACCGAAAGGTTTGGTTTGAGGATATCTCAACCCACAACAACTGAAGGCGGTTGGTGTATTCGAGTGATATATTTCGGAAAGAAGAAGTCAAAGTGAGCTGGCTCCTTTTGCAGTGAAGAGACAAACTTTTGTTTCGGAGGCGTTGAATTTCACAAGATTGGCATCGCTCCATACGGATACAAGCTGTAGTGTAAGATATACACGCTCAACTATAACCTCTTTTTCCGACTGGATTTGATCCCGAGTGGCCCAAGGACTTAATTGATATCTCTCCACAGCTTTGCTGTCATCGCCATACTGACTGACTTCGGGCATAAGCAGATCATTAATATGCAGCAGGAAGAGAGTTGCGAAGAGAACGAACCCCTGAGAAACACTGGCGTTAGGTACCACAGGACCGGATGAGCAGCCATCAACGATGGTCAGGAGAGACCGTTCACTTAGAAAGTTCTTTACACACGCAATGTGACCAGGGGGTAAGCCATACGCTAGAAGCTTATTCAAAAGGCTAGCGTGCCAAACTCTCTCAAAGGTCTTCGAGACATCAAGGGAAACGGCAAGTGCTTCCCTACTGTTCCCCAGCGCCTCGCCCCGTGAGTGCATATCATACGCTAGAAGGTCCCCAGCTAACCGATTTTAGCAAAATGTTGCCAACAAATAATAAATATTGAATTTAATGTGATTTTAAATGGAGCAGCACTTTCGATCACTAGTTCATATTATACATGGATTATAGAGGTAAGGAGAACCATCTCACATAGGAGAATAGTTGAAAAATCCATCTGTAAACAGTAAACAACAATTCAAAAACTCCACAACAGAGCTTAGCAGTTGTCAACGGAGTGAAGTGTGCTGAGTTGAGGAATTTAATATTTGGGGTGACTAGAGTAGTTGATGAAACTGCAGTATTTAAAACCTCAACTTCTCAAGTTGTCCACAATAATTTAGTTAATATAGCCCATAAAAGTAGCTGTGAAACACGTCGTCGAGTCGTTGAGTGACTTTGAAAATAAGAATTTTGAAAACAATAAAATAATTAGTATGAAAAAGAAAGTCTCTTCAATACAAAGTTCTTTAAAATTTTCCCTCTAGCTATAGTGGCGCCACACTTATATAGCGCTTTCCTACGGATACTTTTTAACTCCGCACTAAGAAAATAGAAAATTTTCAAACATAGGGAAGTTTTGGTTTCACCGCGATTTTCGAAAATCGAGTTTTCGTCAGATTTTGACGTTTTGAGATCCCAGGAAGCTATTTTGACTAATTTCACGTGGACGTCCGTACGGACGTATGTATGTATGTGTGTGTGTGTGTATGTAAACCTTTCATAACTTTGAACGTCTTGATCGATTGAGATTCAGTTTGGCGTTAAAAAGCGTTCTAAAGATCTCAATGTGGTATAGATTTAGTGATAATATGAACTGATTCGGACGAGTAGATTTTGAGAAATCTCAAAAATAAAAATTTTACAAAACTGTTTTTTTGGAATAACTTTAAACGGTTTTACCGATCCATTTCAAAAACTAAGCAGCTATTAAACTAAAAAATGGCGCCGAGTGCCGCTTATAAATGAAAATCGGTACATTCGTTCGTGAGATATCGAAGGAGAAAGAATTTGAATAAAAACGTTTTTTTTTAACATAACTTCGAGATTGCGCAACATAAGTTGGTGAAATTTGGAGCGCTTTGCATTTGAAATTAGCGAAAAGTTCCAGGTATGGCCTGCAGGGTCAACCAGTTTTTAACGCAGAGGCTGTTCTCCTTACCTCTGCACTCCATAATATTATATGATATTTTTTCATCAATGAGTGATGTTGTCCACTACTTATTTAACTAACTTGAATGTTTTACATTTAGAGAAAACCTATCGACGTATGTTTGCACACGTATGAAATTATTTTCTGTGACACCACAGATTGAAGTTAATATAATTATTGACGTTATAAAGGCCTTTGGATTGATTCTACGAGTATACCATGATATATGCGGTATAACTGACTTCTTCTGTGATTGCGACAAACACATGCCGAGTGACTATTATTGTAACGTATGCTATAAGTCTATAACGAAACCCTATCGCAATAGGGCTGGTGAAATTGAATATTCCCATCCGTACCTCCCCTTAGTGATGAGCGAAGTATTAAATCCCCGTTTTATCAAATACAAGGAGGTTAACTTATATAGCAAATTTTAATTCTATGTATGTTCGTCACAAAGTTTTTACGTCATAGAAACATGCCTTGCCATGCCTTAGCTGCAGATTAATTATTGTTGTAACACGAATAGGTCGGCTCGACTTGGACCACGCACTCACTAAATACCAGCATAATTCAGCTGTTTAAGGCTGCCGTGTTTCGCATGGTGAGTGTAGAGTACTGTAGACTCTTTTTACTGCCAACGAGGTATTCTATCTTAGTTCTCAGGGGTGATAACGCATCTGCATTTTGATTCTTATTATGTGGATGTCTACGGGCCACAGCATCTTTTACCATCAAGTGGACTGTGTGGTCGGTTTTCACCCCGAATCTATAAAAATAGGTTAACTTACAAATACTTGTTTCGAATCCCGGTATTTTCGGTTCCAGATTCAAACTCGCTGCCTATAGCGCTGCAACTTATTTAATAAACCATCGCGCCACGAAGCCGTCGGCTATGCCGACTAAAATTTATTCTATTCTATTATATCTATGCGAAGACGGGCGTGGCTTAGAAAAGGCTTGAAACCTACAAATCAATTACTCGACGTTTATTACATACGTTGATACCAAGAGCCTTATTTACACAAAGTTACAAGAGTGGATGAACGTGTATATGTGTGAATGGTTTTTACATATGAAGAATCTAACACTACTGACAGTCAAAAAGTTGAAGTTTAGCATCAGATGGACCATGTGCTCGTTTATCAGCCTCATTCTATAAAAAAAAAATCTGCCTTCCTTGACAGTAAAACAACAATAACACGAATAGCGTACAGGTCAGTGACTGATTAAGTAGCTACGTCATTACGCGCGCTTCTGTTTTGCCCATTAGCTTATTTATATATTTTTACATGTTCAAAGTATTAAAAAATAGACATTTAGATGGCTTAAACATTTATTTGTTACTACAATCACAAACTTAGTCACATTCAGTATCAAAATTTGGCATTTACTAACCGATTACATGTAACTTAACATACTACTAACATCTAAAAATGGAATTTTTAGATGTTAGTAGTATGTTAAGATGTTAATTGTATTGCAGTGTATACCTACGTTGGTAGTAAGTTGACTACAAATAAACAAACGATCTAGTTATGGAAATAAGAATATTAAACCTTAATATTTGACATTTAATTTTATTACCTCTTTTTATAATATTCGAGTGACAAACAATACAACATGGGAAAACGACATAAGATTTTTCGTTTGCTTGTTTATTTTTATGTCACTTGCTCATATTTTTATTATTGTATTATAAATAGAGTCGAGGTCAACTGCTAACTTCCGACTTGGTATTAATTGAAAGACATTTTGTACCTTATTAGTTCTTGTAAATGAAGTTTTATAAGTAAAAGACAGAATCATAACAATTAGAGAAAAAAAAAATATTTTGTCAACAATTACTTTAATTAAAAATTAGCACAATGTCACGACAACTAGTCAAGTAGTTCTGAGCTTTCCGATTTTAATATTATGTCATTCGTTTCACAGACTTTCTTTTAATCTTCGATTGTGCGGCATGTGGTGCGGGATAAACGTTTAAAGCAGAACATGCTTTATTACTCATACATTAAGGCACATTTAAAACATTTCTGGAACCATCAGATCTTGGTACAAGGGTAATATTTTATAAAATGTCATCATCGTCATCCGAATTGTCAATAACGATCGTACTGCGAGTGGACGCTGACTGAGTACCTACATCGAACGTATTCAGAGTTCTTATCGGATCGAGTTTTGGTAACGCCATATTGTTAAAACGCTCTGCGTTTTTAGCTAGTTCTTTCAGAGTGCGCTTTCGCAACTCAGCCTCCATTCGTAGTAGTGTTGAATTCTTTGGACGTTCAGATGAAAACGTCTCCATCATACTGTCCAAATAGTCTTGGCTATATTTTAATTTGTAAGTATTCAGTTTAACTAGATTAGATTTTATTTTAGACATGAGGTTAGTATGTCTTGTAACAAATCTGTTCAGGGCCTCCACAGTTATGTTCTGCATCGCTATTTTCTGTCGTATCTTCTCGGCAAGAATTTTCGCTTGCGTGTATAGTTCAGTGGTATCTAGTTTTAACAACAACACTTCTTTGCGTACGCGTTGAAGTTCATTTCGCAGTTTCTCAAGCTTGCGCATACGAGTTTTGTAATTGGTCACAACTGATCCTAAATATTCCATTTGGTCCAAACAACCATTGGCATCCATCCAAGTAGCTTCCAAATGATCTGTTTCAGTTTGCAAAAGTGTACGCATCTTATCAATTGCCTTATTCAGTAATTTAATAAACGGTTCAAACCCAAGCTGGTCATTCCCGGTGAATACTCCACAGTTATTCAATTGTTTATTCAAATTCTCTGGTGAAATGTAATCTAGGAATGGCTTAAAATCGACATCGAAATCTCCATCCATGTTGTACACTTAGTCTATATGAATATCAGCACACCACGCACTTAAATCACAGCACAAAAAGTTTATCACTGAATAAGAAAAAACCACTAATTACAACTCATCTCAATGTCCGGGTATAGTTAGTTGTTATTACTGTTTTAAATTAGACATTAAAATTATAGGAATAAAAATTATAATTTATTTGTTTTGGTGGAATCCACTTTGCTGTTTAATTTTTTTTGTGTGTGCGTCCGTTCGCGAAGCGAAAACCAAAATGGCGTCATACCTATTTTCGGTCGTCGCGTCGCACGTTGCTATCACGTTATTTTATAAAGGCGTGAAACAATGGTTCTTAATTGAAAATATGCGACAAATAGTGGGAAGTTCTAGGTAATATATTTCTTTTTGTTTGAAAATTGTATTTTGTTCCTAAAGTTTTTCCTTCTGTTACAATCAATTATGAATTTCAAAAAGGTCCGATTTTAATTTATAGGAACTTTTTAAACTACAAAAATTCATATCTTTTTCCTTGACCATCCTCCATATCTCTCTGTCATTCATACTTTAAAACTGACTGGCGGGCTCTCTGTTTCCCTGGTGGTAAAAGATTACTGCAGACAAGGACGAAGAAAATATTATGACTACGTGTTATATAGCCTATAGACAACTTCAAGTAAAAAAGGCCACAGATACGTTGCTTGTTATCTTTAATTTAATACTAGGTAGTGTTAAATTTAATATGTGAGCCGTAGTAGCTCAGATGATGCGCTTGATCTGAATTTCACATTAAGCGAGCAAACCGGGTTCAATCCCCACCGGCACAAATGAAATTGTTAATCGCAATTTTAAGTGCTGGTTTACCACGTGCTCGGCGGTAAAAGAAAGCGTGGATAGGAATCCTGCATGTCTGAATAATAAGAAAAAAAAATACATCGTAGACATGACATTTGAAAACACGCATTGGGGCAGCGCGGTGGGCACTTCCTTGTACTAAAAACCCTCTCAGAATTGAGAGTAGGCCTGTGCCCAGTAGTGGGACGTATATGGGCTGTAATATAAACTTTTTAAATTAAATATTGATAGGGTTAAAGATAGAAGAAAGTAAACTTGGTCAACTCTAATGTAATGCCTTTCAGCCAGTTATTGTACTGGCTATCTTAAGCGGACCCTGTACAGTAATGTGTCATGACATGTCTTACGTGATATCATGCGTGCATGATCGTTTACTGATTAATGTTATTGATTGATGCGAATGACATGCAAACTACGTGCTGGCGGTACATTGAAAATTCATAATATCATTTTTAATCCGGCACGTTATGATTGATACGCATACATGATTGGCATGTCATGCAACAGCTCAATTTGCTCCTAAACGGTGTCAATGATGGTCATGAATGGACACCGCAATGCCAACAACCACCACGAGCGATGGCGCAAGCGAATATGGCTATCAAAAAATAAGTATAAGTAAAGGTATTATAAAAAGGCATAAAAATATTATCTCATAAATATCAATTATCTTATCATTATAAATAATATAATATGCAAATAATATCTGTATAAAAGTATCGCAAATTGTGGGACATGATACAAAAGCATACATGGGCAAAAAAGGAAAAATATTTAAATAATAATGAATATATAATAATAATAAATTAGTAGTATATTCCAGGTTTCTTCCGTTTTTTTTCATAAACCTGCCATTGACATATCACTCAAGATTTTTTGCCTACTTTAAAAAAAGGAGTCTCGTTCAATAGTTGTAAATACCATATTCTTTTTAGGAATAATATATACATATAAAAAAATGAATATTTTGTGCCCACAGCCTTACAATGTGTAACTAGTCTATCGCGAATCGATATCCAAAAAGACGTATGTAGCAAATATAATATGTGCCATCGCTATAAGTTACCACATCATGATCTTACACGCAAAACTGTTTGTTTTAATTAGTTCCACGCGTTTGGGTAGCGAGCACTTGCGTGGGTCCAGGTTCGAATTAGGCAGATATTATTTTCTTACAAAATCTAACTTCCGCCAAGATTAAAAACTTTATTAAACAAAGATTGTATGAAAAGGGTTAGTATAATATTTGGGTATTTATGGATTATATTAACCCCTGGGAATGAGGTGATCGCTACCAAGTTATTTCTAATTTGTTTTAAAAAACATTGTCCCGATTGGTGGTCTTCCCAGGCAAAAGGTATTTTCCATACCAGTGGTAAATTACACATAAGAGTGACCTTCAATAAATATTATTTCTAACTAAGTATATTGATTACAGAATACAGAATTAAGAAGACAGAATACAGAAGACGCAGCGTGCTATGGAAAGGAGCATCTTGAATATTAGGCTGAAGGATAAAATAAAATCAGAAAACATAAGAAAAAAAACCAATGTCATAGATGCTCTACAACATATGAGAAAGCTCAAGTGGAAGTGGGCTGACCACGTAGCACGACTGTTAGATGAAAGATGGACGTATTTGGCCAGAATGTGGGCAGGTCCAAGTGGCAAGAGATCTAGAGGACGTCCTAAGGAACGCTGGGTAGATGAGATCAAAAAATATGCTGGAAACGACTAGACAAAGAGATTCTTATTATAATCCAAAATTTTATTAAGTTTCAAGACTCTGTAAGTTAAAGAAAATAAAAGAGGCTTTATTATTATTATTAACTTTATGCCTATCGGCTTACAGTTGAAACACTAGACTTGTCAGATACATCCTTTTTCAATAAAAGTTTTGCAGAAGCTACAGCACGATAAAATCGATCTTCGAAACGATCTCTCTCTTCCAGCTGTTTTTCAAGATCGAGATCTTCCGCTACTTCTTCAATTTTAGACTATATTTCACTATACATCTCTATCAAACTCGAAGTACTCTCGACACGTAAATTTAATTCTAATGACTGTTGATCAGTCAAGGGTAAAGTGAACTTTTTAACATAATTTTCAAACAGAGTTAATCGACCTTTTAAAACTCCTCTTTTCTTAATTAAATCTGACAATTTAGGCTCACTCATTTTGGGAATTAAGGAAATCAAGAGTACTTACATTTGCCAATTTGTAAGATGCGTGCGAATCAAGGTGGGTGCCGTTGCGCAAGTAGGTACCGCCACTTGAGCACTGGAAATGGAATATCAGCACGAAATCAACACCTATCGAAGGATGAGATGGAGAAATGAACGGGAAGTTCTGACCTGCTACTCCTGTCTGTCGATGCCTTAACGTTGCAGCTTTTGGCTCGATACGTGAATCTCCTCTTCGTATTTTGATGCGACGAATCTTCGGAGATTTCAAGCTTGAACTTCTTATCCGGCTCGATAGGCCCAATTTATGTACAGGAACAGGAGGCGGGTGCTCTTCAATTATTGATTTATTGGACCTTTTTCTGGTTATATTTAAATCATCTTATTTTTAACAGTGTGTATCAGGTAATTAATAAAAAGTTAAAACAGATCCTATAACTAATTGAACGACGTGCTGCGATTGGTCACCGACAATGACGAGCTCCGATTCGTAGATAAAAGTGTGGTGCCCCGGTGCGTCGATAGATGGCGTTTGTAGTCGCGCCAACAATTTCAATTGGAAATAATTGACTTCAGGAATAAAACGATGCTTTTGCATTAGACTTTCAAATGACGGGCAAACCAGCTTTAGATTTGTTCTTTAAGGCTCTTGAATTTTCTTAGCGATAAACTGAGAGAGGTTTCAATTTACGATCACCAGCTGCATTCGAACCGACCATCACTGTCAATAGATCTTTGGCGGTTTTAGAACCTGAAATATTTTCTCTTCACGCGCAATAAAAGTTTTTTTGTTGTGCATTAAAAGAAGGCATTTTCTTCCAAAAAAGACCGGTTTCGCAAACATTCACAATGGCTTAGCTAGAGTAGCCACCACATTTAATCATTTTCTTGAGTTTGTCTTGATAAAGAGACGCAGATTATTGGTCAGTACTTGCCGCCTCTCCACTTTCTGCGATGCTATGCCAATTACAAGGACTTTTAACCCTTCAAACGCCGTAAAAATCCCATGCAGTCGCATGCGCCCGGCAAATCCCGAGCGGTCGCATGCGACCGCACTCACCCACAGCACATAATATTTAGAGACTACATTGCTATGAAGAAGTTAAGTATTATAAAAACTATACAAAATGCTCTATCTTGTGGTCTAAACAAAAGTCAGATTTTACTTCATTACAGAAAGATTTTATTGTATTTTGATAACAAAGAATAAACATACCAAGCGATTGTCAGCAGCGTGAAAATCACAATTATTTCAGTGTATATATATATGTATATATATATGTATTGTTACAGCCCTCAGTTGCCTCGACAAACGTCGACTGGGATAGGGCCCATCAGTACCCCAACTCGACGAGCAACCCGAGGGTCGGGCCCAATGTGGCC
>DWHP01004383.1:0-12613 GCA_018247895.1 Parnassius honrathi
CATTTATTTTTTAATATACATATATGTATTTAATCCCCTTTTTAATTTCTTTTGTTTTAGATATCTTATTCGATAAGTTAAGTTAATTTAATTTAATAGGTTAAGTTAATTTTTTTATTAACGTATTATTAATTTTTGCGCCAAAAATCGAGCATTTCGTTTACTTAAAAAATGCTATCTAAGAGCACTTGGGTTATGTAGATGTATAAAATGATATCTTAATTGTCGAAATCAATCCAGCCGTTTGGAAGATACGAGATAATAAAGTAATTTGCAAACATACAAGATCGCGCGAAAAACATTACCATTCCTAGACAGTCGGGTAAAAACAATGGGACCACGTGCCGCGAGTGTGTGAAAACAAATTCAAGCAAAAAATTTACTTATAATAGAAATTCAAAGGCATAATTTGCTATGCGCGAAGTGATAAGAAATGGGACGGAGTGGTGGGTAGATGCGTGTTGTTGATATTCGTATTTCTGCGGCACGTGCGACGATAATTTAAGTCACTTTGTCCGACGCCGGTACCCTTGGGTGGTTCATTAGTCACTTGACCTAACTTTCGCGTACCTTTGAGTTTTAATTGTTGTTTTTTTGTTTTGTGGACATTTAGATAAGTTTTTTGATTTGTTTGTGATAGGACAATTTAATAGGATCGTAATAGTTGTGATAAGGTGTTGCGACAGTTTGTGCGAAATTGGACGCTTACCTTTACTGTTTTATAGTTTTTTATTTGCGATAGGACACGTTTAATTCGTTAGATAAAAAAACATATTTCACGACTTACTGAAGCGGTGCAACAGCTCGCTTAATATTGTACGCTTTTTCTTTTTAACGTTTTAACTTTTATAAGTTTTCAGACGCCTCGCGTCAATTTTACGTCGTCGGAATACACCGACATGATTTTGAACGGAGAGTGCCACCAAAACGCGGCTTTGGCATTACGAACATATCGAGAGAGGTATCATGCCACACACGTGTATGTCCTACAGACTTACTTATTTTTATACATGCAGTCCAAAGATTACGCGACGGTGAATATTTGATCCCGCGTCTGGTTGAAATTCCTCCTCGAGTAGCCGTGGCTCAGGAAGAACAAATAGTAAATTTTTTCGCTCGTTATCGCCGCGTCGTAGTCGCGTTTACGAACACTAGCTCAACGAGACTGACAATTTGTATAGTGTAAGCGTGATTAGAATAAATCATTATACTCACTATATGCAAGCGCTAAGATAAACTTGCAGCATCAGTTGGTGAGCCTTCTCACCGATTGTGAACGGTAAAGTAGGTACCCTCTGCGATTGGGCGTCGACACTGTATGCGGGACTGCTGGCTTCATGCACCATGCGCAGTGACTGCCAGTTTATATCACTGGAGGAGTACCAGATCAGAGGAGATCCGTACACTGCCGCCAACCTGGCATTTTAGTAATTTGAATTTTTTTACAGATATTTTGTAACAAACGAACATACAGTCCATCGGATGGTGAGTGGATGCTCTAGCCAATAGACATTCACGTCTATCCTCGATCAATCATCAAAGTGACGATGCGTTTTAAGCCCGGAGGACTAGAGTAGAATGCATAGTTTTCAATTAGAGGGTCTCCGGTTCGTATTAGCATTGTTACCAGCACATCATTATCGATTTAAGAATAAACTAAATCAAAAAAACATTAACGTGATGAATTTGATGTTAAAAGTGTGAATAATATTCTTTTTATTTTCCTATTGATGATGGAATAATTACATAAATAATTGCTTTTGTCCACAGCCTACATGATGGTAAGTGGATGCCGTGGTTTATGGACATCTAAACTTATCCTCGATCAGGAATCAAAATGCAGACACATTTTCGCACTTGAGGACAAAAATGGAATGCCTCGTTTCCAGTAAAAATGGCCTTCGGTTCTCCACATTCACCATATTCAACACAGCAGCATTAAGCTTCTATTTTACGCCACCAGGTCAAGCCGATCCATTCGTGTTACAATTATATTAATATAGCTGCAGCGCGGCTCTACCACGCATACTGATGAAATGCACGTATACTGATGGTTGAGAATGAAAATTCCACTAAAACGTCTTTTAAAAGTGTAAGTACTAACGGTGCGTGTAACCCAGAGTATAACCAGTCAGCGATGATAATGTCAAAGGTTTTACTGGTGTCGTTCAGTAGCGTTTGGACTGCAGGATGACGTAGCGCCTGACTTGCGAACAGTTTTCCCATAGGCAGCACAAAGTGGCTTCCTTTTGGCTTAGATAGATGTTCTAAGTTGGGGCGCGGGTTATCTTCAAAAAAAAGTTTTGTAGTAAGTTAAACATTCATAAATATAAATGTATGTAAAATGTATAATGTAAATTACTAGCGATTCGCCCCGGCTTCGTACGTGTGATTTCTGGATCTCAAACAGATCCACCAACTGGATCCAATCTATCTAGGGACCCACTCAAACACACAGTAAATTGTATCAAAATTGGTCCAGCTATTTAAGAGAAGTTCAACGATAAACACAAGTACAGAAGAATTATGTATATATAAAGATCTGAATACATATGGTGTAATAGCAGTTTTGGTTTAAAAAAAAAACAATCTAATTGCTGCACTGCACATCGTATCGATCGATCGAGATATATAGCCATCTGGAAATGTCTTTAGATTCTTACCAGGTGATTCATGAAGCACGGAACTTATGTCTGTACATGTCAATCTTGTGTGATTCGTCTTCATCGGAAAGGGTGTCACGTAGTTTACCTTTAAACAATATAATGATTTCTTATATTTACACGAATACTACACATTGAATAAAACAAATTTTACTGATTTTATCGCGTCTAATAAAATTTAAATTAACTTTTTTATTCCCAACGTTGCAGGCATTTTCCAGCACCCATGTTCACGGGTGATCTGACATCCCAATCTCATATATGACGATGGTTGAACCCATCGCCACACCATCTAGTTCCTTATAGAACTTTTGCTTCCACAATAGATAACCAGTTGTGAGACAGTGTCTGAGTAATACTGCGTATTCACTGAGCTGACCACGGAGAGAACAAGCAAGAGCGCATACAACGGATTCATACCATTTTGTCAATGATATAAGAGATCAACATCTTGTTGGCAATGAAACTATGGTCAGTTTTAATATCCAAAAAATACAACACCGATTCCTACCAAGGATGATTTGTGAGGCTATTGAAATCAAAAAACATTCTAATTATAATAGAGAAGATGGCTGGGTGCTACCATTTGCTTGGTGTCCCATAATTAATAAAATTAAATCCAAACGCTCGTTCTGGATAGAGCGGACCAAAAATTAATAATTTGAAGTTGAAGTATACCTTCATTACTTATGACATCGGGACGTCAAACACTTCAATTACGCCTCCCCCCTCCCCAGAACATGAGTGCTAAAAGTGCCCAAAACATCCGGAGTTAAAAAATAATAAAATTAAACGCGATAAAATCCAAAATTATTTCTTAAATTTACGCAAACTCTACACATTAAATAAAACTATTATTTACGGATTTTATCGCGTTTAATTAACACTTTTACTTAATTTTATTATCCCGACGTTTCGGGTGCTTTACAGGACCCATGGTCACGGACGGGGGGACTGAAATGTTTGACGTCCCAATGTCATAGTTAGCTACTACCTATAACATAACATAACTAACACATTGGGACGTCAAACATCTCAGTCCCCCCCGTGACCATGGGTGCTGTAAAGCACCCGAAAGCTCGGGATAATAAAATTAAGTAAAAGTGTTAATTAAACGCGATAAAATCCGTAAATAATAGTTTTATTTAAAGCGATAAAATCCGTAAAATTAGTTTTACTTTAAACAATATTTTATATAAATCCGTTTTTTGTAACTGTTATCTCGTTTGTAACCTTACGTGGTAGAGCCATAGTGCAGCTATATTATGGTTATAACATAAACGGGTCGATATAGAGAAAAACGACGCTTTCACAGAATACTGTAGTACAAATGGGTCAGCTCGACCGGCGAAGGACCACGCCTTATGGGGTTGCCACTCAACGATCGTTCCTCCCCATCGGTTGACGGTTCTTAGAGCTTCTAGCTTAGAGGTTCTGGGCCGACCGCAGTGGCGGATTTACACATTTGCCGCCGGTAGGCTATTTAAATTTTGCCGCCCCTACCGACTTTTACGATTCAATAACCTAGTACTACTTCACAGTCATATTAATTACAATTATTTTGTCAATTAAATTGTAAGTTTATGATTTGTGCACTATCCTCCTAATTACACCACTTTTTAGCCGTAGTTATTATGAGTAAACAGATGTGTCAGTTCCTAGATTATTATTACATTCCAAAAAAAATTTATACGTGATAGAGCTACGCTGCAGCTATATTATGGTGTAGCACGAATGGGTCAGCTCGACCGGGGACGGACCACGCTCTCACGGAATACCAGCGTAAAATAGAACCTTAATACTGCTGTGTTTCGTATGGTGATTGTAAACATCCGGAGACCCTTTAATTTTACTGGAAACGAGGCATCCCATCTTAGTCCTCAGAGGTGATAACGCATCATTCAGATTCTTAGTCGAGAATAAATTTAGATGGCTATGGGCCACAGCATCCACTTACTATAAGGTGGACCGTGTGCCCCTTTGTCACTCTTATTCCATATTAAAAAAATAGTTAACATTGCCCAAGAAGTAGTTTCTGGGTATATTTATGAGGTAATGAAAGCTCAATCATGTATTACCAATAAGGCGGGGTAAGGAATGATTTCGTACTACTTACGTACATTCGGTAAAACGTAATTAAGTTTTTTTTATTGCGGGTACTGTTTAAAAACACTATATTTAATTATCTAGGAACAATACGGCTGATGATGATGATGAAATTCAATTAGTTGAGCTGTGAAAGTTTTGCAATTCCATTTTGCGGTGACTTTTTATTCGCAAAATCATCAATTACATCGTCGTATAAAATCTTGTTCATTAGCTGACTCAATGCACAAAAGCGCCAAGGCGTTTAGCTTTTTTGTCTTTTGTTAGATCTTAGATAATTTTTATCCGTTTTAAGCAAGAAATGCTTCTCTCACCCGAACAATTTGTTGCTGGTGTACATAAAGCCGTGCGAACTGCTGTATCAAAGTTTGGATAAATGTTTTGCAAATTCTCTTTCCGTAGGAACGAAGATAGACTTTTCAATGTCCCACAATCAGGTTCACTAAAATTCTTTCATAAAAGTCTTAGCGAAACCTGTTTCCAAAACATCAGAATACATCCCTTTCAAGAAAAAGACCTTTTTCCGCAAGAGTCGATGATAACAATTCACTAATTTTGCTCAAAAACTAAAACGTTTCATTGAATCTTAAGAAGGCCTTCTGTCGTTTTTCTAATTCGGATACGAGTCTGTCAATGAGACGGAGAGATATGTTATCCCAGAAAATATCACTCGAAGTTGTTCTCATTTCTTCATCGGGTGTTAGATTTTTTTTCCATTTCGGTTTTCTTTTTCCCCATGTCTTTTATACACTAATTCGATACGCTTATTAATTCCAGTGCATTTTCTTCGAAATACTTAAAAGCTTCACGTCTAGCTACGAAAAACTTAAACGTAAAGATCGAATCTACGGTAGAAACTTAAATTTGAACATGCACTTTAACATTCCATTACCGTCATTTTAAGTTTTTCTAAATTCAGGCTTTTTGTATTATTATATCTTCCTTGGGTGATTCTAAAGTCTTAAGCACTTTTTATCCACGTGTCAGATCTACTTTCTTCAGCGTTATTTCTTCCTTGATTTTAGTAATTATTTTTTCCTAGCGTTTTGTTAAACTTACAAAAAAATTGTAGATTTTTGAAGCAACATGAAGAAGCGACAAGCTTCTGTTCAACATTGAGCAGCCGCAGATGCCACTAAATCTAAAGAGTGGGCAGAACAAGGAAAGAAAAAGTAATATATCTTCAGCTTTCCTTTTAAAATTTCAACCTCTTTAATTTGTGTAAGGCATAACAAAACTTTACTTCAAATTTACCGCCCCAAATATCTGCCACCCTAGGCTCCAGCCTACTAAGTCCACTGGTAAATCCGCCACTGGCCGGCCGATTGTCATTACAGCTTACTGATCCGTTGAACCAATCTGATTTCGTTTTGTTTTTCTTACAAATTATTTTTTTTAAATTACATTGTTATATTTAATAGACTAAGGGTGACAAATAGATACATTGTCCACTTTAAGGTCAGAAGACACTAAATTAAGGACTAGGATGTAGTGCCCGTTTTCCTGTAACAGGTTTTGGTTATCTATACTCATCATACTAAATACAGGTGCTATTTTTCTTTTGCATTTTTTATATATAATAGGTAGACAAACAAGTAGACAGTCCACCTGGTAGTAAGTGGTTGCTGTGGCCTATAGATATCTAAATCCATCCTCAATTAAGAATCAAAATGAACATGCGTTGTCACCCCTAGTATTCTGTGAAACCCATTCGCGGTACAACCACAATATAGCACTCTACCACGTGTTTTCGAAAATATAATTTAAATTTTTAAAATGGAATCTTTACCTGGTGCCCCGCCTCAAGAAGAATATTCACGATGGAATCGCCCAAGTTGCTGTGACTTCTGCTAGTCACTGGAAATACCACCAGCACGTTGCTGCCTCTACACGTACACGCGAGGAAGGACAGTAACAGGAAAATTTTTGCGACCGCCATTACATACAAACACTTGCGTAAATAATTAAATTGTCTAATAATTTCGTGTAAACAGAACAGCACTTTAAATTCGTATATGGAGAATCGGGGTCATATTTCAAATATATTTTATAAATAAACAAGAGACAGCCGGTGGAAACGACACCGCTATAGACTGCGTGTGAAAGTATGAGGTTGACATAGTTGCGTGTAACCTCACACGTAAGTATGTTTCGTAATACGTTTTTTACTTTGTCGTTTTCAGACGCTATCAGGCCGTCAAGTGTTTATCTCTTTCTAAAACATCTTGATTGACGTAGAATAGAGTATTTGGCTTCACAGAAGATAACCAATCTCAAAATCAATCAATTGATATAAAATTTTAAATAACACTCTCAAGTTTAATAAGCCACTCGTATTATGATAGATTAGTACTCTCGTAACACTCACGTACTTTTCATCTTTTTGTATTTAAATTCAATGAAATGATGTACTTTGTATACGATGTCGTGGCGGTGTAGGAATATCCACCACCCCATGCATGTCATCCTGTTGGTCTTGTAAGAGGCGACAAAGGGAAACAAACCAGGAAATGGGCAGCAATATTTTTAGTAAAAACTAAAAATAAATACTTCACTTGTCAACCCGTGTGCCAAGCGTGGCAACTGTGGCGAATATACGTCCTATGAGGCAATCTATGGGTGTGCCAGTTGCCAGTGATGACCTGTGGATTTGAGACTTGGTTCTTCACTGCTGGTAAAGAAGCTCAAGTCGCTCAGGAAGCTGTTTTTGTTCCATTTATTTAAAGGACTACAAACAGATTCACAATCAATTATAATTAAAATATTCAAAACAGAGTACCATAATTATAACTATGAATCTAACAGCGCTGGTCTCATTATGCATATAATGTTGTGTTAAAGTGGAGCTCATCTTACATTTTAAAAAGTTTTATGTTGTTAGTTAACTAGTAAAGAAATCATTTAGTAAATCGTAAACATTATTAATACATGTATATGTGTGCGCGCGCGTGTGTGTGCGCGCGTGTGCGCGCGCGCCTGTGTGTGAGTACGAGTGGAGTAGGTGTGTATGTGTTAATGCGTCCGATTTCAATGTGTTATGTGAACAATGTGTTAAATATACAAAGCATCACAAGTCTGACTGTTCTACGGCAACTGCGACCTTGCGTTCAGTGACGTGTTTGGAAGGTACATTAATCTGCAACCAGGTACGCGATATTCAAGAAGAAAAAAAATCATTTTTTATGTGTTACTAAGCCAAGCCTATCAGCGACTGATGTCGTGAAAGATGTATGTCGTAATGCAATGAAATCGATATCATTATTATTGTATAATTTAGCTAACACGATGAAGTGGGGTACGAATGCCTGCATTTGTTCATCAGGATAAGGTTGCAAACAATCTATGCGCTATGCGGACGTGTAGACTTCGTTATTGATCGTGGCAGTACGCTATAACAAAGTATGTCTGTTATTTCTATGGAGTCATATCTATTATGATCAAGGTCATGTCATAACATTACTTCAAGCTGTGTGCGTCTAGATATAAGATCAATTAAATTGTATTTCTTTAGTAACAGATTATACGACAATCGTTTGCGGTTGCATTTAAAATGTATGTATCGAAGATACGTCTTTTGAATGCTTTCAAGCATATAATTGTATTTTTCATAAAGTGGATTTCATATTGATACAGCATATTCTAGCTGACAACGTATGAATGATTTAAATACATGTAAGAATGTTGAGGTTTGTTAACACATAACACCAGATCTAATGACGAACCCATATATTCTAAACGATTTTTAATAATGTTCTCTGTACATTGAAATATATGTTACCAAATATATGTTATCAAGTGATTAGTGATTAATACTACGAAGTGATGATTCCAAGATCTTGAATAGTGTTTTCCTTTCTTAAGGTTATTCCGCATAATGGATAAAAATAATTACTAACTGTTACGGTCCAGAGTTGCCCAGACGACGGTCGACTGGATTAGGGCCCATAGTAATCCAATTCGACGGACAACCCAGAGGAGAGCCCAATGACTTATGGAAACTTATTATAGAAGGAATGCACAAGCACATAACTTACCTAGTTCAGGAGTAGGGTAGACCACAAGGCATCGTTAGCGTGGTGTGAAGGTAGTGTGGGTGTGTATGTGAAAGAAAGGTGTGTGGTGAGTGTTTAGCTGACGTCACCAAGGCAGGCCGAACAACCCGCCGTCGTTGCACCGCTCCGAAGGGCGCCCTCACTTCCGGGCGCCGAACTCCAGTCTCACTTCACGTAGCACAAAATTACAGTCGAAGTTGATATATAGTCAAAGTTTTGAGTTCAATCGAATAAGCTAATTCATTTCGTACTATATAAAAATGCTACGTAAGCTACACCTCAATGTCAATTACAGTTCAAATTATTTAGTTCGATATTAAAATGCCGCCTAAATAATCCCTCGACACAAACTAATAACATGCGAAGTTAAATCAATCACTCAATTTCAAAGAAAGGCCTCTTTATCAAGTATATTAACGAAACTAAACTAAATCAATGGCGGCCGTCAAGCGCTTATACGATTTCTCTTTTACTCGAGGTTTTTCTTTAACTCGAGGTTCAGTCGCGAGCGTAATTAGCTCCAGACACGGCGCTGCCGGGGCAGCTACAAACCAACTGATAAGCTGAGCAGCACGTCCACAGGTTGCGATAAGAACCCCTCCCCGCATGTGTACATAGTATGGCTCTACCACGTATAAAATTTTTATAATATATATAATATATAATTTGTATAATAGCATAATTCCAATTTCAGAAGTACCTTTCCTTCCATTTACCTCTGACCAAGTAAAACAAAAAGCATTATTAGGTTGGGCTGCTTTGTAGATGAGTGAGGTTGTATAGACATAATTTTCTAGAATAATAAAGAAGACCTATATCGCGGACAGGTATTTGGAATACTGCTTGCAAATTAAATGTCACAGAGCTAAAATTATCATCTGTGTTTGATCTAACTTTATACTTCTCTCTTTCTCGATCGCAAATTTACTTTCTTTCTTAGTGAGCTAAGTAGGCATCTTTAAGTTCTCTTTTCTTCTCTGTCTCTGCTTTAGTGCATATTAAGCATTGGTCTTTCCTGGACACAAATACTCGTTCTTCTGCAATTTATGTTTGTAAGCTGCCTCCACAAATAGGTAAAGTTAAAGTTACAGTCTATATACGGCCCTGGGCAGAGGCCTCCTCTCATTTCTGAAAGGGTTTCCCCTATGCTTGTTGGCGAACTTCACATGTCTTCGAAATATTTTTTTCTTATTTTTCAGTACTGCAGGTATCCTTTATTTATGAAATTACAAAAATCAATTTCATTGGTGCCGGCGAGGACCAAACCCGAGCTGCTCGCGTATTGTGAAATTTACAGCGAGCGCTAACCATCTGAACTACAACGGTCAGCATATTTGTCCTTGTGCAACTGATTGTAAACTGCCTCCACGAATAAGAAAATTCAAGTTTTGGTGTGAAAATCCAACTGGTGGTTTGTTTTAAAAAGAAATCGAAGATTTGTTAATCCGAATGATCCTGTTGGTATTTCACATAGTAACCCTTTACAACGCCCCCAAGACCAAAAGGGTGATGGATTCCTTTACGATAATTTTACTACTACATTTTTTAAAATCATTACAAACTTAATACTGTGAACAGTCATACACGGCTCGCGTGAAAAGTAACACGCTCGTGACAGATCGTCCGTGCGACGTGACAGCGACTTGACGTCGAGCACGGCTGGCGAGATAGTGATTTATATCCGTTGCGTGTTTAGCTCCATTTTATTTTAAGAACAATATGCAACAATAGCAATGCTCTTTCGTTTGCACGGTAATGAAATAATGAGTACCGTAGTTTCCAATGACGATAAGCTGTTTATTAAAAAGGGCCACGTTAAGCGACCTTAACCAACGAACATTTAGGCGTAGATATATGGATAATGGATATGAATGAAGCCAGAGAGTTGTGTAACAATCGTGCTGAATGGATGTTCATTATACACGATATAATGCGGCGGTAGTCACTTACCATCAGGTGAGCCGCGTGCTCGTTTGTCTATGCTTATATTTAAAAAAGGTCCAAAGTCTTTGGCTACCCTTCTAACAAACAGAAGTCGCATCCCATGTCCTTATTAAAACAAATTGGCAATGGATATAGTTTAACTATTCTATTAAGTGGCTGTAGGTTTTCCCGCCACCCTCATACCGCCTCCTCATCCTCGCTTCTTAGTAGTAACTGTGGCGGCACTGATATGTATAGAGGGAATTTTATTTCTGTATAATAAGTTATTAATCAACTTGTATTTAATTTAACTTTTTATCCAATACAATGTTTGTATGATACGTTAATAAGTTGTATCAAATGTATGGAAGGCTGACGCTGCGATCATCAAGCCTGCCCCTTCCAACAGCTTGTAGGTCCCCATCAATAGATGTAAAAATACCCTTAGTATTTTACGCCTGATCTAGAGATGGTTATACTCCCATCGATAGGAAGCCTACCACAGGGCGACATGGGACGGTGGATTTTCTTATGCCTCCATCCCCTTACCGTTCACTACAATACAACAGTACAAGTAGTAGCTAGTAAGTACAATCTATAAAAGTCCACTGCTGAACATAGGCCTCCCCATGGATTAACTCGTAGAGGGGATAATTGACACGCTTGGCAAGCGGGTTGGCAACCGTAGTTTTTTATTCGTTACTGGGAAAACGCTGCTGCCCATCTCCTGATTTGTTTCCCTCCGTCGCCTGCTACGACACCCGTGGTGTGATATGGGGTAACGTATATACGTTGACGATGACATTAACGTATGGTGGCAAGTATATACTTGCCACCATACGTTAATGTCATCATCACAGGACAAAAACAGACTAACGGCTGATTTTTCAATCGTCAGATGAAAGTTATCCGTCGAATAAATTATAACCTGACTGACTGAGTATGAGAGCGCAAGATTTGAACTGTTTTATTCATACCACGTATCAGACCATAAATAAAGTATAATTACAAATTATATTTTCACGCAGTTATTTATTTTGTTTATTCTCTCAAACGTAGCGTCCCGTGGTAAGGCGTCAATAGGCTGATTTGGTTCTCATTCGACTTGCATATTTGTAATATCAAAAATTTTAATTATATTATATTGAATTATCTAATCTTATAAAAAAGTGGATAAAATATTTAAAAACAAATTGTTAAAATACATTAATATGTTTTACGAACATAATATTATCTAATGCCTTTAAGTTTTTACTATATTTTCATGCCATCCTGATTTTCTGCGAGTATTATGTTACCTCTGATACTACAAGGCGGGATGTCGAGTCAAAGGTAGCATAATACCACCCACGACGAGAAGCTCACATGACTGGCTACCCAGGGCCTGAGTGGCCGCTCTGAGTGGTCCGTATTAGTGGATTGTGGCGAGTGTTTTACTTTTATCCTACCTGTGGCAGCCAAGATGGAGTCGTTGGCCGCGAATGAAAAGGACTATACAATGTATAGGTATTATGATGTGGCGCTCTCTTGCTATCTTCAGTGACTGAATTTTCCTAGGTGACGGAGGCATAAAACAGTTCTGCCGGATAGACATGATAGAACCTTTTTTCTATACCATATCAAATATTTACATCCTAATAGTACTTTAAATTCGCCAAAAGATCTCTTTTTTGCTGTGATTATCCCAGTAGGATAATCATTGTTTCAGAACGTTCTGTTCATTAGTAGTTTCGCAAAACGAAAGCTATTTCGTTATAGTGAAATCTGCAGTAGGTAAACACTAAAGATATAAGCACTTACTAATGTTCCTGTCGCGTCTCACGTAGCGTCCAGCAACTTACGTTCAGCACAACTATACAATATGTATTC
>DWHP01004384.1:0-12613 GCA_018247895.1 Parnassius honrathi
GCAGATCTGCGTCATCGCCCCGTGAAACCGTAGCGCCACTGCTTCGACGTCGACGGGGCCGTCCGTCGTCGACTCCCGCAGCAGCCCTAAGTCAAGAAATAAGTTGGTGATGTTTCACCGCCGTGCCACAAAAATACGTACAACCGTTGGTCCTTTCCTGATCTCTCTCCGGTCGTGTCGGATTGCCGTACCTACGCCGTGCTTAGCACGCAATTGTGCACTATAATCCTGAGGATATAGAGTACCTTAATTGAGACTGGGTACCGTGACTGTCACCGGATTAGGTTAAGAGGACATAAGAGTCTCTTGTTTTATCAGCCCGTATCAGTTCGTGGCTATGAATGGGTCTTTGTTGATGTATGGATGATTTTTTTAATCCCCACGCTTCAAAACCTACCGGTAACCGCTACCGTGTAGTAGCAGGTACCGTGTTGTGGTAAGAATATCCACTGTCTCATATTATCCCGTGGTATACAATGGTATACAAACATAATAAAAATAATTTTAATTAAACCCACGCATAAGAGATTACATGCAATAGGCAATTAATTTATCTAGTAAGTATTCGTTCATGGTCGCGGTTCGAGTACGATGCCCGTGGGATCCTGAAACGAGAAGGAGATTATTCCCTTTACGCGCGGATCGGAAGCAGATCCCATTTCCCCTCTGACAACATCAAAGTGAGATAGAAATCAGCTTTTTTGAATCAACGATATTTTAAAAGATATCGACAGCTTTGTGACTTATGGTGCACCGTTGCATTCTGCGTGTGGGGCAACGGTATGATCGCAACGGAATTTCTTTTGTTCCTACTTAATACTTTATAAAAAACAAATACGCAATGAGGGAAGTTTTGTTTTACTTATCAATAATTATGTTGTAATATCTAATCTAATTGATAATTTTATATAATTGATTATATTACATAATTGATTATAAAGTATAAGTAGTCTTTAACTTCTTATTTAAAATTACAATTTTCTGTAGGTACTTTGAGTTGAACCGTAGTGTAAGCTATAAGGCATGCGCAGACAAATAACTATTGCCCACTAAAGACAAAATTCCGCGAAGTATGCAAGTGATGTCTGCTGGAAACTTCAGCTCTATCTATGATAACTATAGTTCTTATATTGTGTTGTGATAGACGTTTCCAGGGAAAATATTCAGTCCACTCGACGAGATATTGATATTTCTGTATTATATAACATTACGACGTAAACTTGTTTTGGATTTTAAATAATTACCCGAATTAACAATATTTTAGGCTTATTTTACGGTGATATTATAAACTTCAAATAAATACTATTTGAAAATAAAAACCTGACGAATACTATAAGGCTATCATGCAATAATTATGTAACCAACTTTTTACTTATTTCCATTGTTGGAATTATTACGAAAAATTTTATGTTTAACATGATACCAGCAGATGAATCCAGAATCGCGATTCTATACGTCTATATTCTTTGAAAAGTCAATAACGTTGATGGCCGTAAAGTAATGAAAATGTTTATCATACCAATATTGGTAAATTTTATTGTGTAAATATTTAGTATTATCTATGTGGTATACAGTACAGTATGTAATATTATCTAACATTAATTTTCATTTTCCTTCAAGTGGGATCCTTGTATAGTATCCTTAGTCAAATATGATTAGATTCCGTGCTGAGCCGTTATTTATTTATTTATTTAATCTTTATTATATACCTCATACTAAGGGATATAAAGGACGGACTTTATGCCTTATGACATTCTCCGCCAATCAACCCTGGATGCTTTGGGAAACTGTGGCAGGTGTAAACAATCACTTCATATATAAGTAATAAGGATATAAGACAAAATAAAATGCAAATGAATAGAATATCTTAATCTATTCATTTGCATCGTGATAACAGTTTGCTTTAAAATTTCACCGTACGCATACAAATAGATTTCGATATACGTCGGCACTAATGGATTTATTAGTTGCAATTTTAAGTGGTTCCACGCCACTTGCCACCTAGCAGTGGCGAAGGAAAAACATCGTGAGAAAGCACGTAGATTTTATTAATTTAGGAACTGCCACTGAATCACCACGTTATAATATGCGTTTGTAAATAAGAGGCGGTGCAGGCAGTTTTGAGAGCCATAAAATTCACACAATAAAAGAAGCAGCCCGAGTTTTATCTCCAGCGGCCACTGAACCACTAAAACCAAATACCAATTAGCACTGGAGCAACAAAGCAGACTCTTCTGTCTATCTGTTCATAACCCATTTAAAAAATAAGAGAAGGCCCACGACCAGAACGTATATATGCGAGTTGTTTATGAATGTTCAATATATCTTCCTCTATATATAAGTTACCAAATCGTCCGTGTTTTCCATACTTTTTATTTTCGTATACAGATATAATAAGTATAATTTTGAAGCTTCTGAGTATTTTGAAACATTGCGAAACTAACTTTGTGTTTGCTTAAGTTGGAGTCCGATGGAGCGCGCGGGTCTTGCAACTTGCTACCTGTAAGCATCTTACAAGCTAACTTTGACTAAGTAAGCAAACGACTTCCAGCAATTAATAAATATCAACGTGGCCACGAAACTTATTACGTGTATACAAATGTTAGCACGCGCACCAAGTTTCCGTTAGTTGAACTACTGCTTAAAATTTAGTATAATTAATAATGTTACTTTGTCTTTACCTAGGTTGTCTTAAAATATCGTCATAAGAAATATAATGATGATGGTGGTCATGATCAACTACGATCGGAGGTTATCAAATGCGCGGAAAATATTATACTGATATAATTATGGTATTATGGCCAACGCTGCCGGAATTGTAAGTTTTCATCGCGAATGGGTCGGCTCAACCAGAAAAGGAATCGCGCACTCACAGAGCACTAGCGTTAGAAAGCAAAATAATTCTGCTGTTTATTTTTGCGAGGAACGTGAATTGGACCTATTTAATTAGTAGCTTGGCATTCCATATCAGGGATCACAAAGCATCTCAATTTCGATTCTTAATCAAGGCAGGGATTAAACATCCCATCATCACCAGGTGGACTGTAAGTTTAATTGTCACACCATTTTTACATAAAAATTACAACAATGTTCCTAGAAAATGTTTTAGTTAGTTGAATACAATCCAGACATTCATATCAGCCTGTAGTAACGGTGTAAAAAAATCCACTAACCTAGACGACAGAGGGAAACAAATCAATATATAGGCAGCAGTAGTTTTCTAATAATAACCAAAAATAAAACTTGCCCTTGTGCCAAACGTAGCAACTATGGAAATTATCCTCTCTGTGGGGCAGTCTAGGGGGGGGGGGGTGCCTTACTTGCCGGAGGCTACTGCAGTCCACGGACACCTGCAGGCAAAGAAGGATAATGATCCGCTGTCTCCGAGAACTAAGGTTCAATGCCTCACAGCTACTCTCTCTAAATCATGCGGTGCGACGTAAGATAATCTACAACCATGTTTTTATGATAGTATGAGGCGAAGGTAAGAAATACCAGAAAGACCTTAGCATCCGATGGCATAAATCTCGTTCACACAAGGACGTAAAATACCCAGGTCAACCGGTGACGGCGAGTATCGTCCAAGATGCGTGACGTCTTTTGCTTTGATCAGTCATCCAAGCGTAGCGAATGTAACAAATCTTCCGGGCCCTTACGGGCCAATGAAGGATAAAAAGTAACGATTTTCGATTTATACTCCTAATAGGTGTGTCCCATGTGAGTCTAGGACTTATAGATCTCATGTTTATGTGAGACTTATAACAAAAAATTATGTGACAAATACGTAACTTGCCTAGCATGTCGGAAAAGATGTCTAAGAGGATATTGGGTTTGCGATTGTGTAGGCGATGAGCTAGCTACCTGTTACTTATTTATCATTTTCCATCCAAACCCATGTGTTTTGGCTAAAATAGTCAAAATAGCTTCTATGCTTTTGTGACTTTGCCTAGCTCCTCAGAGATTACATGGGTGACGCTAAAATAAGTATGACGCAGTTAATTTTACATGAAAATACTAAATTATCTTCTTATATAATTATCTTCCCTTCCCAAAAATGTACAACATACTATAATAACAACGTTTCATCCATCCAGCAAAGTCCTCACAGTAAATAGCGTCGAATGCCGCTCCGCCGGCGGACGCGGTGCTGTCGAAATGAAAACAAGTAAATACAATTGACTTTTAATGATGCAAAATTTTCGAATTCCATTACGAATCAGTTTCTGGCAGCGAGCTGATCAAAGGCGTTCCGTTTGCACAATGAACACATCACGATTCATCTACCGTCGTTGTTTTAATTAAATTACATTGACAGGTGTGATATTTGTGAAATATGCAATGTACTGTAGTTTTTCTATTTTTTTTTATGTCAGTATTTGGTGACGCTTCCACGCTATATACTTTCTCTTGTATTATAGTTTCAACCGGGTTTAAATAAATGAGATTTTATATACGGTGCGTATGAAATGGCTGATCAATTTGAATGATACCAACGACATTCTAGTTGCTACCACTTGCAGTTGGTTTGTACTGTTACGAGCTTGAGGTTCGTGACAATAAAAACTGCCGATTGAATTACCAAAATTGACACAATAATTATTCACACTTATCACTTTAGTTCACTTTATTTCACTCCGAAAGCTTCGCTCGTATCGCCAATTCAATACTGCCCCGATCGCGGTTTTCAACGGCTTTATGTAGAGCCATTCGACCGGAACATCCTGAATGTTCCAGTTGACACCGGTCCCGACCGACTAAGTGCAGAATGTTTGAGTGTGAACCTTTCCAGAAAGCCTAACTCTTCTACCCGATACTAGATGGCGCTGTTGGAGGAGTTCCAGAAAGATCTTGACACTCCTCTTTCTGATATTTGATAGAGTTGCTTTATGATCTGTACTCTATATAAAAAGTTATATTATACGATACATACTAGTTATTACATTATGTTGTATTATATTAATTATTTTTAATAAAAGATATTTTGTTTTCAAAATGGTGGAGGCATTGCTCACGTGATTACATAATGATTTAAAAAATCGTCTTAATTCGGTCGTGAGGCCCGAGTCCACTGCTGGACTCTTGTAAACATTTTTCTGCTTTTTTGTTGCTTTAACCAGACACCTAGCACTTTTCTCGCTGCTTCCCGTCACAGGTATGTTTATTTTACGTATGACTAAACTAAACGGTTGTTCCACCAACCACTGAACGCTGGCATTTACTTTTAGTCTCTTTCGACACTCACAATATAAAACGGGAGGATGTATTATCTCTTACACGGACATCTCACATCAAATATTTACTTATTAATTTGATAAAAACAAAGCTCAAAAATAAGTACCATGTAGTGGCGAGTAAGAATATCCACTACCCCATATCATCCCGTGGGTGGCGTAAGGCGCTATAGAAGGAAACAAACCTGGAGATGGACTGCATCATGTTCCTAATAACTAAAAACTGCGGTTGCCAAGCCCGCCTGCAGGATGTGGCAACTATGGTAACTCTTCTTATGAAGCAATCAATGGAGGAGGCCTGTTCCAGCAGTGGACTTCTGATAGACTAATAAATTAATTAAAAATTAAATAAATTACATACATAATAAATATACTTGTGTGCTCTATTATTCTGTATTTTCAACATCTGTAATTCTAAAATATGATGACGTCAAACAAACTTGGTATCCCTTGCCACCATAGAAGCAAGAATCCCTTCTCTCAATTATCAGCCGATACGCGGTCCCTCGACGTAAAGTTTACATCAAAGTTAATAGCGTAAGGCGCCTGCGTACCCGACTCGCTCCACTAAGTGATATATGGGCCCGTAGAAACCCGCCGCTGCGCCAGAGCGGAACGCTTCTACACGCTGCAACCGAATAAAACTGCCAAGTTTTCCGCATAAACTATCCCGAACCTCTAATGTATATTACGTTTGAAGACTTGTGCTTTAGTGGGCTGCAATACGATAGGCCAGTAGGCTGATTATCTACTATTGCGTAGAGTTTTTTTTTAATCATTTGAATATACCGTATTTTGCATTCGTATATTATACCATGTGTGAGTGTGTGTGAGTACCTCAGTAGAATGTATAAATATAATTATACGATTTGTTTATACTTCTTTTCGCGTTTATTGTTTTAATTTTAGTTCATTCATTACAGCCTCTCAAAAGTCCACTGCTGAATCAGGCTTCCCTCATAGATTGCCTCATAGAAGGGATTTTGCTATAATTGCCTTTACCAGCCAGGTTGTTAACCCCATTTTGTTTTAGTTTTTGGTTCTTATTAGGAAAACGGTGCTGCCAATTTCCTGGTTGATATGGTATTTCTTATGCCATTAATGCTTAAATACCTTAAAGATACATAAATAATTACGAGTATATTAGGATAACGTTTATAAAGGCATAAATGTGAGGTAGAATATTGTGTAGTAGAACTGTATTATAAAATGTATAGTACAGTATAGTAGAATGGTATAAAAAGTCAAAACACTCCACAAACTTTATCTTTGTGATATATGTAATATATGTTTTATTAGTGTAATGGATATTTTTTTACGAAATAAAGGAACATGTATCTTATATTCTGAAGAGAAATGGATCGTAGAAGAGTTTGCCGCGCTCTTATTACTGTATCTCCATATTTTTTTATTTCGCATATTATTCGTGAAAACATTCAGACGATAGCTTATGATTACTACGGGACTATCGAAATATGTCAACGGCGTAGGATACATTAAAATACAATACCTATGTAAAGGTTCACTACACACTACAAAGGTATACATGTACATGTTTTGACGTACCAATACCGTGCGATAAAATCGGAAGACAAAAAAACACAACCAATCCTAAAACACTTCTGATTTCTAAGCTAGTTTTCTCAAGCTGTTATGCCGAATTTATTTCATTCTTTTTTGTTTTTTGAAGTCGGCTCTAGTTTATTATTAAAAGTCAAATTTTTGACCCTTTCGAGTGGATTATGAATTAATTGAATACGAAAAGCTCGAATGTCGTTTAAATAGTGATAATAATTTTAATATTAAAATTATTATCACTATTTTTTTATCCTTAACGATAAAAAATAGTGATAATAATTTTACGATGTAATTATTTTCCGATATGTTATGAAATCAACCCAGAAGTATAACCTATTTCATACAAAATAATCATTAGAATCGGTTTCCGTTTGACGAAGTTATCGAGAAACGTACATTCAAAAAGAAAACGAACACACTCGATTTGAGATAGATCCTTATCCTTTTTTGAAGTCGGCTAAAAATAGCAATTAAGCTTTTAAGTGGCACTGGTACTTAAACTCAACAGTAGATTTATCGTCGTGCTTTAAAATTTATTGTTAAACTAGTAAGGGTGACGAACGCACAAAGTCTATTTGTTGATAATTGGGTACTGCTGCACATGACACCTTCAAAATGGGAATGCTTTGTCACCCCTGAAGTCTAAGATCGAATGCCTCGTTACCAATAAAAATGGTCTCCTTTTCTCGTCACTAACGCACGTCATGAAACAGCAACAAACAAAATGATGCTACTATTTTATGCTGGTAATCTTATAGCTCTAGCTTTAGGAGATAGTAGTTGCCTTGCCTTACTGTCGTACTGCCTCGTTCTTCTAGTTGTCGAAAACGCCATTGGGATTCCGGGTCGGACCAAAAACAGTTATTGGGATTTTCTGGCAAGAAATTCTTAGAAGTTTTACCCCCTCCCTTGGAAAGCACTTACAGTCGTTGTTCCTGCGCTTGCGCATACTTTCGGGCACTATAGTCCTGTCCTAAGCAGAGACTGACCGCCGTAACCGAAATTCTTTCTGGAGGTCATTAGCAGGAAGAAGCAAATCTAAGCACCATATTTAGGCTTAAGTTTCCTTGTAATGAATTGAACTGAAATAAAATAAATTAACTTATTTCTTGGACGTGAAGAATTAAAATTTCGTTTTTCAAATGTCTTTTATTATCACATCTCGTAAACAAATCTAGATAAGATTAGTCAAAATGAAAACGGCGAATGAAACTTCGCAGGAACCTGTTTTTTGTTATTTTTGCTGAGATTATATTACTACAATATCATTTACTATTTTTATTAGCATATAGACTGTTTTAGCGAGGCCGAAACGTGGTACATTCCCGATCGGGCCGACCCATTCATCATCATTATTACAGTCTATTAAAGTCCACTGCTGAACATAAGCCTCCCTAAAGATTGCCTCACAAGGGCGATTCTTGCCATAGTTGCCACGTACAGCCGGCGGGTCCTTTCCTACTTTTTTATATAATAAGGGTGACAAACAAGCACACAGTTCACCTGATGGTACGTGGATATTGGGGCGGACTGGAGGACTTCTATTTATTTTTAAATCTACATTTATCCTCAATTAAAAATCCCCTGGGGACTAAGATAGAGTACCCAGTTTCCAGTGAACAGGGTCTCCGGCTCTCGACCATTAAGAACACAGCAGCAGTAAACCGCCATTTTACGTTGGTATTCTGTGAGAGCGTGGTCTTTCCCCGGTCGAGCCGACCCATTCATGCTACAACCATAATATAACTGCAGCGTGGCTCTGCCACGTATATAGTCGTCATTAAGAAGATGCTCCTGCCTATCTCCTGGCTTGTTTCTTCCTACGACACCACTATACAGTATGGTCAATACTGTGTAGTTCATTTGTAGTACAGCAGTAATAAAAGCAGCATGACTCTTTCACGCATTTAAAACGCAACTAAAATTATTTATAACTGTACCATACAGAGAGGAATTTTACCTTCCTTCAATATTTTTTTCTCTCACTTCTGAACTCTTTTTATTATTTAGTTAAAGTGTACACAATATTCTACAATGAATCAATTTTACGGTGAAGCCAGTTAACAACCTTTGAGTTTCAACATTAATTTGACCAATAAACAAGTTTAATTAAAACCAAATCAAATTAATTTAACTGATGATCTCGTTGCAAGATTGAATAATGGCTTCAGAGGATTCCAAAATTAGTTTGACCTACACAATAGCCACCACTGTGAGACGATTGTTCAAATATTTGTAGATCTAGTCAGTGCGGCCGTCGTAAACCAGAGATATTGTCAGAGTATTGTCTCAAATAGATTAGTTTCCTTGCGTCGCGTGCGTTGTTGTCACGATCGGAAATTATAGTTTTTGAATTGACCGACTGAGAAGCGCCTTATTTTTTAACATAATGTTTTTTCGGCAATGTTCAATTCATACACACACTATAGAGACGAAACATTAAATAGCGAATTTAAATCACATATCGTTTACGCATTTGTCTTGTTAAGAATAATGGACAGGATTATATTATTTTGGTGATAATTAACACGACTAAATAGACATCTACTAAATAAATAATTAACGTACTTAGAAATGTGATGTGATTTATATGAAACTTTAAGCGTATCCCTTAGTGTTTGCTGACATCGTGCAGCGTGCTTGTTTTAATTGAAATTCACATGTATCTAGTGATTAATAATTAACATACGAAGAAAGAAGCTAAACTCTGAAAGGCACTATTTTATACCGAATATGATTAATCTAAGTAAAAATATATTATAAATAAATATAATTAATCGCGTAGTGTGTGTAATTTTGATTAATTATATTGATAGAGCCATCGATAGAATTAAATTTATATAATCTCTATATACGAGAAAAGTCAACAGCTGTCCCCGTTATTAAGCTAAGTAGTAGTAGCTAAAATTGCTGGACCGCATTTGATGAAATGTTATGTGTGGTTGAGTTATTCATCTTTGGACCCCGTAGGTGGCGCTGTTGAAGCCGGGCGGACCACTAGTTTATCATATTTAGAGATAGAATATCTAATAGTAAATTGTCCTGCTAATAAATATGTCGTAGTTGTTTAATATGACAAACATGTTGCCCTTCATACTTAGGTACTCACTTTATCCCGTTGATATTACAATAGTATTATCTTTTCCTTAAGCCCTTTTTAAAGTCAGGTGCTAGATATGGGCCTCTCATACAGTGTCCAAGATAATCGCTACACCCAACGCTATAGTAGTAAATATAAATGAAATCAATTTTAATTATAACCCTGCGGTCTGTATACATTTCGATTTACAAAAATTTATGTTAATATTTGCAGACATTATATTCGTGATATATTAACTCGAGTGAAATACTGAAATTACTTCATTTTCCGAATTCGACACTTTGACTGCAACATTCGCCGCCAAACACCCGCATCGGATGCGGGGACAAGTTTCGCGTAGATTAAAGATAGCTATATCAGTTTCGGCAACCTTTCATTAGGAATGGTACAAAGGCAAACGCAATTACATCAACGAGCTAGACATCTGGTGGCTTTATCGTGAAAGGGCTGCATCTTAGAATTTGGCATTTCAATGTCTTTGATTTGAATAAGCTAGAGTAAGACTTTGTCACGAGGTTTCTGTGAAGGTTAAGGCCCATAATATCAGTAGCAGTTTAGTCTTTAGTTCTAAATTTATTCAATTTTTTTAATTATTTCGTAATATCGATGATGTTTTTTTTAATTCTGAGTTTAAACTGACAGAAAGAGTAAACGGCCAACCAGGGGAAGTTAAACTGTAATTTAGAGTTTAATTTGGTTTAAGTTGAAATCGTATCGTATCACAATTAATGAAACTAAATAAATACTTTAATAACCTTTTTAGTTTAGTTTAGTTTACGACGGGCTTACTAGATTTCCGCAATTCCACCTCTAAACGCGTATTTTGCGTATGGGCGGGATTATACGAACCATGAAACTCCTGGAAGAATCTCAGCAGTCCTTTGATGTTACGAGAGTTTCCCTGAAGTAATCTCGGCGTTCCCAGATCTTTGGCCCTGTATACGGCTACGTCCGGACATGCCAGTGTGACGGCGCTGTCGTCACGCCACTGGTGAAACGCACCGAAGACTAAGTCGCACTATCTAAGTTCCGAAGTTGGCGCGGTATACATAGAACAGCTTCGAAATTAGCTGAACACCTTGTCCAGTGGGAGATGTTCCCTTTTTTTCATGGCCAAACTAGTGACCCCAAGATGATGTGAACACGCAACCAACAATTGTCGGAAACTACAACTTCTCAAGCCTTCGTCATTATTCTCAAGAACCCTAATATTGACTCCCAAGAATCGTCTTCTGGTGTCTTCAGAAATTGCATGCCGCCTATCTTTAGAAGCTTTAGGTTTAGAAGGCGCAGCACTGGAATAACGCTTCTTCCAACACGTGGATCGTAGTTTCCTCCTCCCTCATACATGCTTTGCACAGGTGACTATCTGTAACACCTATAGTGAATATTTATTAAAGGAGCCTTGTCCTGTAATAGCACTTGTTGCTATCCTGATCTGTGGTTTGTTTTATCCCATATCTAAATGAAATTACAAATATTAATAAAATTAATAAGTCGCGGTAGCCAACAAGCTTGTCAAGCGTGACAAATACATATGTCATATATAGTTAGTAGTAATACATAGTAGTTAGTGTAGCTTGAAATAAATGAACTTAAAATTAAAATAACTTAAATTTAATTAAAATAAATTAACAGTTGGAGGATTATTAGAGCAACCTTGAACCGGTCGCTAGTGAAGAACTTAACATCAAAAAATATATTAATGAGAGATCAATTTGATAAAATATAAATGTAAAAGTGAATAAATTGAAAAATATAAGAGAAGGTCTGTTCCCAGCTGTGGAACGTACTATATGGGCTCTGGGACGTACTACACGGGGTCTAAGATCTCTCACTTAACATATATATATTGAGTATATTCACGACACGGCCTTAATTAGAGATAAAACCATACAAAATTTTCGGCTTAATTTCGAGGTCAAATTTAAAATTAAAACGAAACAATTCCATGGAGATATATTCGAAGATATTATTTGCCGAGTCGCGAATCTCGAGGACGTAATATAATCGACACTTGAACAATGTAACTGAGACAATATTTGCTTTGAGTTTGAGCTTCGTTTCGACTTATAAGAGAATAGGAGTACGAGGCTTGGTTATATATTTACTTGTATAATTAAGGAAATTATACCTGTATTAAGGCATTGTGTCTCTAATTATGTAGATAGATTTATATTGAATATTTTTGTAACCAACTAATGAATTAACGACTTGCAATTGTTTTAACATCTCCTGTTTATTAAATAGTAGTTCGTTCCCGTGTACGTGCGGTCTAAGAATATTCGCTACCCCACATTGTCCCGTAGATTACGTAATAGCAAGAGAGGGAAACTGAAACAGAAGATGGGCACCGGCAACTTCCGGGAAACAACTCAAAATTATAAGAAACTGAGCTGCCAACGTAACTGCTAAGCGTGGCGATTATGCTAAAATCTCCCTTGTTAGGCAGTTTGTGGTGGGCGACTCCTACATTCAGCAATGGACTTTTAGAAGCTGAAGTGGTAATGGTTTATTAAAATAAATAGTGTCAGTAAGCGGGCATAAGATAAATGTGCCTTGTGATGGCGGCGCAAGATATCACTCATCCCATTTCGTCCCGTGGGCTCAATACGAGTCCACTATAGGAAGTTACAGCCTATATACGTCCCACTGCTGAGCACAGGCCTCCCCTCATTTCTGAGAGGGTTTTAGGGCAAGGAAG